>JAHBCN010010627.1:36196-56750 GCA_019359885.1 Listronotus oregonensis | reverse complement strand
TTACGGGGAAAAATTTTTTGTTTTCCCATAAATACTCAATGGCACGAATAGATTTGCATACCAGGAAATTACCCCAAAAAAAAGAAATAACAACCATAAAGATTTCCCTAACAAACAATACGAGAGCCTCTAGGTATTGTATACTGAAGTTTTTTCCCATAAATGCTTTTCAGGCTGCCGCGACCTGTTCAAACTTAAGTTTCAGCGTTTTTTCACGAGACGGCGCGCGCGGGTAAATTAACAAAATATGGCGAATGCGCTAGAAATTAAATTCCCCAGTTTGAGATATACCCCAAAAAAACAACTGTTTAAGCCTAAATGATACTTGCACTGTTACATTAAAAAAAAGTGACAGAAAAAAAAAAAAAAAAACAGTAGTACAATTAATTTACGGGGAACACTAAATTAAAAAAAATAAAATTTAAATGTTTATATTTAGCCTTTTTTTAGCTTGAGCCATTATCGTTTAATACCTCGTGGGGGGAAACTATAATATCAGGATGGATATTCAATAGTGCTAGGCCGTTAAGACGATTAAAAACCTGCCGTACTTTTTAAAATAAGTTACACCCTTTACGGGGGGTGGGGAAAAGATTTTTCCCGTTTGTGCAATTTTGTCACTGGAAGAGTGAAAAATTTTTTTTTAAAAGTTTTTTTGGATTTTTTGGGAAAATTGTTTCGTTGCAGGAAGCTTTACGCATCGATGGCATTTTTGAAAACATTATCGAAAGTTTCCTTTGCCAAAATTTTATTCAGCTACTAGAATTGCATCACTGTTTTCAAAAATAAATTCATTTTCTATGTAGAACTTGACCAGTTTAAAAATTTTTTCAACATTACTGCTCTTTTAAAAGACAATTCAAAAAAAGATTCAATAATATTTTTTATGATTTGAAAAATTTTCTTGAAGGGTTACTATATAAATAATCCAAATAAGGTAGAAAAATATTAATTTTGAAATAATCCCTTGCATTATTTCCCCCCCTTTGAAGCTCGGTGGACTTGTCTTCCTACTGTAGAGGCATTGAAATATCGACTTCCTCGCCAAATACTTCCCTAGCAACACTTTTAGCTTTGTTAAAGAGCTAACCAAATTTTTTCGTCAGAGGTTTCCCCAACCCCTTTTTTAGTTCGGCAACAACATTTTCTGTCAGTTTAATTGCCCCCAAAATTAAATTAGGCGACTGCAATAACTGCTGATGCTGGAAGGAAATTATGTTTTGTGAAATGTTTGATGCAGATGCATTTTCTATTGGGATAAACTGAATAAAATGTTCAATAAAATTTTTCTTTAACATATCTAACACAAACAGATAATTGTTCTGTATTAGAAACATCAGCAGTCTCATCTGCAAGCAACGCGAAAGCGGCTTCGTTGACTTTTTGACTATTTTTTTAAAATGATATGATTACGGCTATAATTTCATTTTGTATGAGGGGGCTTAAATAAGTTGCATTATTACCTGCGGTAAAGATGATTTCTCAAAGATTCGTCACCCGAATCTATTCTAAATAATAAAATTTTTTTAAAAGAGCCCTATGCCTTTTTTCTGTTGCTGTTCTTCAAAAGTTTCGTTAACATTTAGTCTACCAGAATCCCTGTGTCCCAAAGGTAAATTGTTTTGACCACAAAAATTATATTTTTTTTTATTGGTGTCAATTTTTGATTTTCGAAATTGCAAATTTAAACTTCCTGATTTAATATATTTTCTATTGAACACCCGGGTTTTCCAAAACAGCAAATTATCTGCAACGAATATTAATTTTTTTTGATATAAAGTATTTTGGTGGTTTTAAAAATTTTTTATCCCATTTTCCAATTTCTAAACGGTTCTGTACAAAAAAACGCCTACGAGTTGACTGCCTGTGTGGCCCACAAATTTCTTGGAAAAAGGGCACAGAAAATTTGCAGTCACTCCATCATCAATGTTGGAATAGGAGAGCCCGAAGATTTCTGAAACCAAGCAGGATTGAATTCCGTTTTTGTTTCCCATCTGGTTAACGGAAATTGAAATTCTATAGGTGGTGCCCCTAAGTTTTCCAGGTTTCAATTTTTCCCCTATCTTCTAAGAAATTCTTGCCCAAAAATTGCCAATGTCGTTGGGGTTAATGTAAACATCCCCTAACACATTTGGTTTTATTGGTGTTGTTCCTGTAACAAAAAAAACAAGTAGTTTTAAATATGATCAAGATTTAAAGGGGAAAAGGGATATATTATGTGTTATGTTTTTTCCTTGCTGATTAGCTCCCAAAAACTAATGTCTAGATGTCCATATAACAAGTATAACAACAAAACAAACTTACCATATTGACATCTGTAGAAGTAGAAATTTTTAGCGATTCTTTGTGGGTCATTATTTTCAAAACCCGGGTTTTTCATTTAATTTCCCTTGTCTTGCTGAGTACTCGATTGTGTCTCATCTTTTGTTTTATCAGGCTTAAGCTTAAAGTAAATAAAGACTGAGTCTTCCCTTTTTTTTTAGGTGGCAGTTTCTCTTCCATCATCTAAAAATATAGGTGTACCCAATTAAATATATTCTGCCATACTTAATAAGCCAGTCTACTTTAAACAGGAAAGCATAACCCTTTTTGTCTGCATGCTTTAAGAGATAATAATCAGCAAAAAAAGGCTAAGTCCCCAAAAATTTTGGATTTTTCAAGATGCTCTGGCGGCAAAAATCTTTGTTAGCAAAACTCTATCCTAATTATTGCATCTATTTTCTACTATTTAATGTGTATAACTATGTATAATGCAAATAAAAATGACTGCACTACAAAAAATTTAAAAATCTTTTACTTATGAACTCACGAACTCAACTCAATTAAAAAGTATCACAACCTTTAATAGGTAAAACCCTGGGGCAAAACCAAATTTTGAAGTCACAAAGCGTCCTTGCTGCTTAAAAAAATTAAACACGGGAACAGCCTGTCCGTACTACCGGACAATTATCTTACCGGACAGAAGACCCTGTTGCCAATGGTGCACAGAAAATCGTGAAACTCGGGTTCCAAAAACGTGTAAAAAATTGAAACAGCGTTAATATTACTTTAAAAAAAAAAAAAAAAAACCCAAAAAAATAAAAAAAAGGGAAGACACTAACACATCTTATTTATTTTAATAAAAAAAACATCATTTTTTTTTCAAAACAACAATTAAAATAAATACAAAAACATATCTTATTATATTACGAAGACTCAGAATCACTTGAGTCTTCGTCTAAATACAATAACTTATTGCCAATTTTTTTAACATCTTTTTTTTAAATTAAAATCATGACATGTTTTATTTTCCATAAAACTTTTTTTACAAAATAGCTTCTATTGTTTTTGTTTTAAATTTATTGCGAAACTTTTTTTTTAAGGGGGTTTTATTTAGAGAATACCCTTTCTACAGCAGCACTCGAATGAGGCAAACAAAGAACTTAAAAAAACAAATTTAGTTAAAATTGAAAATTTTTTGGGGGAAACTCCTATTTTCACATAGGCAAATCCTTCCAAAATGTTGAAATATCTTTTTTAATGGCTTCCAGAGGAAAATTTTTTTTAAAAAACGCCATTCATTACCCCGATCCTGCATTTCTTTAGGATGAACTAAATTTGAAAAAGATGCTATCTATGTCAGAAATTGTTTTTCTTCTTTTTTCACACATGGGATCCAAAATTTAAATTTCTCGATGACTATGGCGAAGTCGATAATTATTTTATTAATAAACTTGAAAATTGATTTAATGAAAAGTGATTACTTTTCGTGAAAAACGTAAGATTTGGTACTTCATTCATGTAACGTGTAAAAAGGACTGAAATCGTGTAATTACAGATTAATCGTTAACTGACAACACTGCAAGACCATGACGCGTGAAGCAACTTGTGACTTGTCCTTTTTTTTCCATTGCATCGGATCTTTCGTGAATCCCGATCTCATTAGCCGAGCGGGGCCTTCTTTTATGGACATCAGGCCGATTTTTAATAAATTTTATTTCTATTTGCAGAATACTCAGTAAAATACATATAATTTAAAAATGTATATACAGCTAGGTTAACCTTAGTTTTTGGGGGGGGACGTGCCCAGTCCCCCCCCGGTTTTCCCCCCGCTTGCTCAAATGGCAGTAAAGCTTTTTGGTCCTTTGCCAAAATTATTAGTCAGAACTTTTGCACAAATTCTTTTCCACCCTAATCTCTGAAGATGGAACTGTCTCTCCTCCAAAGGAAAAGCCGAACTATTTGCCAAACAATTTGTTTCCAATTCTAGCGATCCTCCCCATTTCTTCCCTTCAACAGTTGTCCCTGTTTCTCATAAAATGTCCGATATAATTTTTAAAGTCAAACAGATCAAGCGTATTCTTTCTTTCTTAATACTAAAAAATCGTCTGGGCTGGATGACATACTGCAATCGTCTTAAAAAAATGTGCTCCCGACTTGCACCCTCTTAACTCGCCTCTTTCGAATCTCTTACGACACGGGCATTTTCCCGGAGGGTTGGAAAGCTGCCGTGTGCAACCTGTCCCCAAAAAAGGATCCAAAAGTCTCCCCTTCTAACTATAGACCTATACCTCTTCTTTCAGTTGTATTTAAGGTAATGGAAAAATTCATCAAATCTCAAATCCTAAAGTATCTGGAAAAAAAATAAGTCTTACATGATAAACAATATGGATTCCGTCACAGTAGATCCAAGCTGTCTTCTTTCCTTTGTCTCACACAACTGGAACAAGTCCCTTGAGTTTCTTGGTGAATCCCAGGTCGTTGCTCTTGACATATCCAAAGCTTTCGATCAGGTCTGGCATGATGGGCCTTAACAAACTTCCTTCTTACGGTCTTCCACCTAAGCTTTGCTCTTGGCTTTCCAGTTTCCTTTCTAATCGACGTATATCAGTCAGTGTAGATGGTCATTCCTCCAGCTTCTACCAAATAAATGCTGGGGTGCCCCAGGGCTCAGTGCTGGCACCCACGCTGTTTCTTCTACACATTAACGATCTTCTCTCTTCCACAATCAATCCCATTCATAGTTTTGCTGACGATAGTACCCTCCACTCTAGTATTCAATTTCTTAAGCCACCGTGTAATTCTGATTTTGAAAACAAGCGCAGGTCAATGCAGATATCTCTTTCACAAGACCTCAAACTTATCTTGGATTGGGGTGCCAAAAATCGTGTTCAGTTTAATGCCTCAAAAACAAGACATGTTCGCTGTCGCGAAAAAGTCTGCAATGCTCATCCCTTTATGAGCGGCCAAGTTCCAGAACAAAGAGTCGTTTAACGTCTGGCGTTACTTTTGAGAATAACCTCAACTGGCACAAACACATTTCTGCATTGCTTCGGAGCTTCAAAAAGATTGGATTCCCTTCGAGCCGAAAATATTTCTCTTCTTCCAATCTGTACACTCTGTATGTATCCCAAATCAGACCCTCTTTGGAATATTGTTCTCATGTCTGGGGAATGGCGTCCCCTACAACCTTAGCCTTCTGGACTCCATTCAAAAAAGAGCTGTTCGTCTTATTAATGATCCAACGCTCACAGAAAGGCTTCCTCTTCTTGCCCATCGTCGAGCTGTAGGAATCTGTCGCTCTTCTATAGGTATTTTCACTGCTTCTGCTCAGAGGAATTGGCCAGATTATTCCTTCTCTGGCAGCTCCCAACAGAGCAACACGTAGTGCAACTTTTATGCATCCTTTTACAGTTCAGTTAGAGGCCTCGAACTTCCCGCTTTCTTCGTTCTTTTATTCCTAGAGTGTCAAGACTATGGAACCTGCTGCCCGCAAAGTTTTTCCTTTCCCCCAATCCCAAAAATTTAAGTCCCGTGTGAACAAACTCCCTCTCACCACACTGATGACACCCACGGTACGTTAGTACTTAGGCATCAGCCTTCGTGGACTGTCCCAAGATAAAAAAAAAACTATTTTACAGAATATTTTAATACCTATTCGCTGTTAATCTTTCCTTATAAATAAGAAATTTAAATTTAGAACCTCTGATCTCTAGAAAAAATTACACAGATACACAAAAAAAGTTGTGTGTTTGCTGCTGGGTGTCGGACTAAGATTTTCTGGCGTATTTTTTTCCTCTGAACACAAATCTGAAGTCAAAATTGGGGGCAAACAGAAAAAAATCGATAAAAGGCGTAATTATAGATACTTGCAATTTTATTTTTAACTTTAAAACGTCCATATCTCAAAACTATAGGTTTTTCTCGATTTTTTGCTGTTTGACACCCAGCACACATCACTTTTTTTGTGGGCCTGTGTTATGAATGACTGAAGGCATCTTTATTCTTTTGTTTATAAAGTCTTTATTTCAGCGCCAACTTTGCTGCCAAATTTAATTCTAAAATTAAAAACATCTACTTACTGTCTAAAAATATGAAAAAAGTATTAAGTATCATATATCTTTAAAAAGCGCTAATCCGACATAATTTAATGATTTAAAAACATACAGGGTGTTCTTAAAAAATTATATGTTTGGTCAATATCTCGAAAAATATTAAATTTTAAAAAATTAACTACAACATTAAATTCTACGTAAAAATACCTACTACCTATATCAGTTTTTTCCTTTGTTGTAAGAACTGAAATACGAGGGGATCCAAAAATGGAAAAAATGAATTCTGCCCTGTATGTCAAAAACGAAGAAAGCCATAAATCTTTTAGTGTCATTTTTTGTTCCATCAGAAAGTAGCGACACTTCACGAAAACCGCAAGACTTTTACCCGGTTGCAGAAAGCGTGATTAGGCTTTGTATGTTTAACGAAATCTCAGATTTAAACAGGTTGCCTACCAAAACCATTGAATAACACTGACATAACGTTTTGTTAAACATTCTAAACCTTGATTAGCTTTTGTGCAACCCGGGGTTTATCTAATAATAACCGAGAGGTCTTGCAATTACAATAAAATCTTGACACCCTATCCTGTACTTCGCTTATTGTGTTAAGAGTTTTGGCAAAGATTTTGAACATCTAGACAACAAGTCCACGTGAACTTTAATGGCGGGCTCTATATCTTTGCAAATGGTTTTAATTTTTTTTTCAGAGTCTGGAAATGAAATTGTTTCTACCTCTAAAGAAAAAGCTAAAATATTTGCCAAACAATTGGCTGCCAATTTTACCCTCCATCCTCCCGTTAATCTTCCTCTTCCAACAGTTGCCCCTGTGTCTCATAAAATGTCCGATATTATTTTTAAAATTTAACAGGTCAAACGTATCCTTTCTTCCCTTAATATCAAAAAATCGTTTCGGCTGGATGGCATACCAGCAATGAAAAAATGTACTTATGAGTTCGCACTCGTCTTAACTCGCCTCTTTTGAATCTCTTACGACTCGGGAATTTTTCGGAGAGCTGGCAAGCTACACGGCGTGTGCAATCTGTCCCCAAGAAAGAATGAAAAAATCTCTTCTAACTATAGGCCTATATCTCTTCTTTCTGTGGTTTGCAAAGTAATGGAAAAATTCGCAAATCTTGAAGTATTTGAAAAAACACAAAATTTTACTTGACAGACAGTAGGTATGGATTTCGTCCCAGAAGATCTCCAACTGACTTTGTGTCACACAACTGAAACAAGTTTCTTGAGTTTCTTGGTAAATCCCAGATCGTTGCCCTTGACATACCCAAAGCTTTTGATGAGGTCTGGGCTTGTTAACAAACTTTCTTCCTACGGTCTTCCACCTAAACTTTGTTCTTGGCTCTGCAGTTATTGTAAATGGTCATTCTTCCAGCTTCTACCAAATTAATGCTAGGGTGCCCCAGGGCTCAGTACTGGCACCAACTCTGTTTCTTTACCCTTCACAACGATCTTCTCTCTTTCACAACCAATCCTATTCATAGAATACGTAAGTACTTAGAGCAGTGTTGCCAACGAGCTCCCCACCAGAATCGACCTCTAAAACCACCAGAAATCTACTAATAAAAATCGCACCATCTTAAGAGTCCATTCGCGCCGCGAAAATTGGATCCAATTTGGGGTTCGGGGCATAATGTTTTTCTCAAAAACTGTATAAGTTACCGATAATTTTCAAAAACTATATGAAAGCCAACACTTAAATCTAGGCTTCTGCTGTAATAGTTTTTTAAATTTGGATTTAGTTTTTAATATTTCCTTGAGTGAAAGTCACCCCAAAATCGGTTATGTTTAGATACTATTTTTTCTTAACTCGACTCATATTTCAAAAATCCTTTACAGCAGAGGTATAGATTATTTCCTTACCTTTAAAATGGTGTATAATTTATGTCATTTAAGTGAAAAATAGTTACCAAAAAACGTTATCTTGCAATCGGAAACAACATCGCATCGATACACCGAATTTGGAAGAACCTAAATAAAATATAATATTTTTAATGCGGCTATACGAAAATTGTGGTAGTAAGAGTTTTTTAGTTTCCGCCCACCGTCTCCACGTCCTTTCGCCCGACCCCCGCGGTGTGCAAAATCTTAAATTAAAGTCAATTTTCCCGCTTCTCACATTTCAAATATTACGAAACGCAAAAAAAGTGACATTACCCTCTTGGACAACTGACATAGTTTAAGTCGACCAATAAGAATCCGTCAATTTTCCCGCCCCCTAGATTTTAAATATTGCGAATCGCAAAAAACTTAAGATTAAGACCTCCTACACACGCCTGGCTAACTTCTTATGGGGATACTGGAAACAGTGACATTTGACAATTATATCATTACCAGGGAATTAGTAGATTTCTATATTTTTCCATATTTTGCTTTGTAGTAACTTGGTAGTAAATTTCTAGATGGCGTAACGTCGTTTTTTTAACCAATGAAAAGTGAGAATTATTTATATCCCTTTTCCCTTTTTAACCATAAATCCCCGTGTTGTGTTTGCGTCGGCCATTTTCTATTCTAGTATTTGTGTTGTAAGTGATGACTTTGGGTAGACTGTTTTACATTTGCGTTCTTATTTTTCTTCATACCATCGTGAAAAAATTATAAGGTAAGATATGTTATTTAAATATTGTAGTAAGCCTTCTTCGATATTAAACCAAGGTTCTTTGTAAATATCTTCGCAATGGCATCAACACAACACATTGTAGGCTGAAATATTCTTGTAAATATCCTTGTTGCAGAAACGCCCATTATAGTAAAATTGTAAGCACAGATTTTAAGAACAAAAAGTTTTATTCTTTTCCTCGAGATCCCTAATCGTTATAAGCTTGGAAAATTAAATGTACTTTAAGTCCCTCAAAATATTGTAAGAATTTATGTTTGTGAGGACCGTTGTTCAAAATTAAATTATGCAAATCTTAAGGATCCTTCTCGTTTAAAATATAGAGCTGTACCCTGGCCACCCTTTATGAATTCCATTCTGAATGAACACAGTTACGGAAAATGCTTCAATTCTTTTAAAAATTTACTTCTCAAAATATTGAACAACCCTAAAATTAAAATTTTAAATAATGTTATTTTATACCTTCTTTACAAAATTTCAATTTCATGTTTAACTTGTCAGAGTAATCTCTTTTTAGTGGAGGTAACCGACAAGAATTTATTTTTACTGTTTAAAGAGTTTGATAACGAACGAAGGCTTAAATATGCTAGTGAAGCTTTAGTCAATCTTGTAGACAGACTACAGGCTGATATTTACAAATATTTGGATGAGAATGTTTACAAGAATAAAATTGAAAATTTATTTAGGCAACAATATTTCGAACCTTACTGCAAGCTCTTTTCATTTGTTCAGACTGTAAGTGCTTTTATGAAATATTTAACCTAACTTTAAAAATTTGTTTTTATAAGTATCTTAAAGAAAGGAAAATTAGTTTTAAATCTAAAAAGAGAGTAAGCGATAGACATAAAAATATAATACAAAAATTTAAACAATAATTTGTACAATTTTTTATTAATATTTATGTTTATTTTTCAGTTACCACATTAATTTAAATTTTTTATATATTTTTGCTCGCTGTCTGCTTTTGTCTTTGCCTAAATTAATAGCTAAAGTTCCCATATCATATTTTATGTATTTTTAGTCTGTTCTGGATAAACCAATACTGCCTAGCTTTGTTTTATAGGAACCTTTCAGCATGATCTCCAACCCCGGCTGTGATAGTTTTAGAAGTTTTGTTGTTAATTTTTAGAATATTTTTCATTTATTCTGAAATTTCATGTTTTATTTGTTACTGTTATTTCTGGAATGTAATTTTTTGTTGTTGTTTATAGAAAATTTGGGGCAAATGTCCCAAGATTTTCCTGGTTTTCTCAAAATATTTGTATTTATAACAAATCCATTTATAATATATTGTTAACAATAACATTTTTTGTTTGATTTATTTTTTGCAAGTTTAAAATTTTACCCAATCCTAACAAAGATAAAATTTTGCTGAAATTTTAGTTAACAACTGCTTATTTATTAAAATAATCAGTTGTTAAGTAATGTTTTCAGAAATTTATTTTTGTTGGAATTGGGGAAAAATAACTTAGAAATAAAAATTAAGTAATACCAGGCATTCGCCTTTTTATTATGTGCTGCCATCTATGATGAGATTTGGATTTCTAGTAGTGTTTGTTCGTTGCTCCTACAATTGACACATTTGAAATCGACCAATCAAAACAAGTTTCGCAAATCGCATTTCGCAAGTATATGAACTACGCTATAACCGGGCTACGCTGTTTCAATTAATGCTCGCATTATGCGGCATTAATGCGCACTGTGCTCTGTAGTTGAAAAATACTCTGTCTTTTGCACGCTTGTTCCCACTGTATAAAGGGTGGTAAACTAAATAAGGAGTGCAGGGCTGGGACTCTGTAAAAATATAAGGAAAGAGAATTTCAAAATAGGGATCACATGTTCTTGTTGCATTTAAAGGTAACTCATAAGTTTGTCACTGTTTTAGAAGAGATAGAGAAAAGGAATGTCAAAAAATTTGCTTACAGGATCGGGCCTCTGGATTCCATTTAAGCCCATATAAGCCGATTTAGATGTCAATTCGATATTTGTGACGTAATCCTTTTGTTATTGTTTTGTTTACAAGTAGTATAAAGTCTTAATTTTATCAAGTGATATACAATACGGATCTAATAGTAGGTGTAAATCCAAATTAGTTTTTAAAAGTTAAATATTTAACAAAAATTAATAAAATAAACCTACCTTCTGGGCAATACGTTGACGTCACAAACATAACCTTATCTGCGGACAAATAGTAAAAATCGAGCACTCCTTGTTAAGTTAACCACCCTTGCCCACTGCCGAGCTGCAAGGCTGCATATGTAACAAATTTTTGCGAGGTAACCAATAAATTCCGGTATCACAATAAAACTAACAAAGAGCAGCACGATTTTATGAATCGGCAGGAAAGTACGGTCATTTTTCTCACTCAGGTTCAGCCGCCATTTTGCTGGAATATGATCTGTCTCCTTTATTTGAATTATAATCGTTTCGTGTGCGGTTCTGTCGTGTTTTGTGCTTAAAAATATCAAAGGCGCCGCCAGGGAGAGATCGTGCTGCTTGTTAGTTATGCTGTGCCAGAAGTAAATAAAGGTTTGTTTATTATCCAGAAATAGTATACACTATTCTACACTTTTTGTGAATAAACCTTTTGTTATCGTCATTGTAATTTAGGACTAGGGGTTTGGTATGAATTTTGGTGTTAACTAGTTTTCACTTACTTACCCTAACTCTAGAAGTAGTGAGGTTAGGTGCATTTTTACTACAAGACTTGAATTTGTTTGTTTATAAACATAACCATAATGCCATTTTTTAATTTTTGGAAAAAGTCTAAAAGCGTTTGGTATAAAAATCAAATACGGAACCTATTTACACTTAGTTCCACTTTTTAGTCCTACACTTTCCTTTCTTGTCCTACACTGTACTTGATTACAAACAGTCCTTATGTTACATGTTACCTCGCAAAAATTTGTTTATATATATATTTGTCAATATAAAATAAGTGTCGATATTAAAGACCATTCCTAGATAAATTCAAGGTTAGGTTACTGTTTTTTTATGTATTTACCTTTATGCTTTGTTATTCACTAATGAAGAATGCCGAAAAAGGGCGTTTCTGCGTTTCGTATTTTGTGCCTTTCTGTTTAAATTGTGTTTCATATTGTTTTTTGCAAATTCTAACTATTTCTAGAAACAATAACATTCACTCTTTTAACTATTTTGAAAAAAGGTAGGTTTATACATACTTTCAAACCTAAAAAAATTAATAGACATGCCATAGGGTCAGATTTAGTAGAGTATTTATAAAATTTTCACAGAACAAAATTTTGTTGAAGGGTTAATTAGGGTTGGAAATGTCTATATATTTTGCTGTTATTGAATTTTATTTAGATTAGATTAGATTATTTGAGCGGAGATGGCGAAAAATGACCCCCACCACTGCAACCTTACCAGATTTATTGTGGTTTCTCCTATCGTTTTTTAGAGTACCTTGTCCAAGCCCGTCTTCTTAACTAGACTCCAGAGTCTCGACACTGGCCACTCCATATAACTTGCCGGTTTTGGCTTCTCCTCCCCAAGCATAGTAAACCTAAGCCTGCATAGTGCTTAGCAATGGCACCACACATGTAAGGCTGTTTCTTCAGCCTCCTGGCAGAACCTACACAGGCTATCCTCCACCAGGTTTATTCTTTCCAGGTGCTTGTTGAGTTTACAATGTCCTGTTAGTTGACCTACCGTTATCCTTACGACCTTACGGCTGTGGTTCAGTAGGTCCGATGTAAACTTGGCCGAGCGGGTCTTAATGAACTGCTTTGCCTGTCGTTGTCCCGGTGTTTGTACCCACCTTGAATTTTATTTACTACATGACCTCATATCGTTAACCGAAAGAAAAGGGACATAACCAAAAAAAAACTTACATTTGATAAAATGGCCAAAAACAAAATTTGAGTGTGTTGTGTGATAGGTACAGTGTTACTACATAAGCAGTAGGTAAATATTCATGGCATATTTTGAAGACAAACATACATATGTTTAGATAACTTTATATAGGTAAACCAAGAATATATTATTAGTTTTTTTAAAAAAAGAACTTTTTTAATTACCAGCCCCACAGCCATTTTTTTGTTAATTTTAAGACAGTTACAGTATTCAAGAGCCTTAGTCAGTGTCAGTCTTTTGTGGAAACTCTTACTTTTTTTATGAGGATCTGTTTATAATCTGTTGCCTCTCAAGGTTAGAAGAGGCACAAATATAACAATTTTAAGTTCTTTGTAAAGAAATATTTATGAGAATTACCTATATGCAATTTCAAAGGTTGTGTGTTAGAAGTTTGATTAATTATTTTTCATTCTTGGGGTTCTCTTTTTTTTGTTTTTCCTATTTTGTCAATTGTTATTCCGCTTTTTTCTTATAAATAAAAAATCTATTTTACCCTCTTATTTTTTTATTGTATAACGTATACCTACATATACTTAATTTTAAGTTATATCATGTATGTATAGATGCTCTTAAATCTAGGTACATTTATATATAAAATTTTTGAAGAAGATCAATATTTAAAGGTTTATAAAATGTGATGTAATCACGCGTAAGTCGCGTTTGAGGCGTTTGTTTCTACTGCTTGTTTTGTTTATGTTTATATGTTTAGATGGTTTAGTCTACAGTCTACTCAGAATAATAGCGTTTATTTTTTTTTTTGCTTACCGAGATTCTGAGAACTAAGACTATCTTGTTAACCTATTATCGGCTATCTGGTTTTTTCATTTGTCTATTATTTAATTTAATACAAATAATTATAATATTTATTATTATTAATTAAATTAGACAACAGACTTATTTATTTTTATATGATAAATTTGCTTTGCTTATATTATGTTTTGCTTCTCGTTCAGTGGATCAAAAAATTCCATAGATTGCCACTTTTTCTCTTCATTTTTACGATGTCACAAGTCACAACACGAATTTGAATTATCAGTAACAAACAAAAACACAACCACCTAGGGTAAGAAACCACGATTACGATAAAAGAAAAATTTACTAATAATAATACCAATATCCAATTGCTATATTCTTCAATAGAAATTCTAATAAATATTATTGTATCTTGATTCTGTTATGTTACATGATACCCGGCTTTCTTTGTGATAACGAATGCCAACATTAAACAACCAGTCTAAGAGCCAGTGGCCAGCTACCTGTATGTAATTGACCAGACCTGGATTTTTATACAGTGAGTCCTCTATCCCTACCATACATGGGATGGGGACTTAGTAAGCCCAGCGTGGCTGTCGCTTTGGGTAATCATTTGGGACAGGCACCGAAATTTGACTGAATTTAAATGCATTAAACCACCTCTGCCATTTGGAAATTTAAAAATTTATAACTATTATTATTGAAAAATAACAATGGCAGACCATTATCGCGCATCTAACATCGTTGCAGACAATTTTGAAGGTACCAACAATATGAAATTTTAAAAGTAATTGATCATGTCTGCCATTAATACCTACAGTGTGTCTACGTTAGCAGGATATGGGAAACTTTTTTATTTATGAGTTTATGGAAAAAAGTTATTTATTATAAAAAGTTCTTTATGATCCAATACCTTAAATGCAATTATCAGATGTTAAATTTTATTAGTTGTATATGAGGTTCGTCAAAAAATGTGTGTACATAAGTTGGCGGCATATGGGAAAATTTTGTATTATTAGGTTTACGGAAAACATGTATTCCTTATATTGAAAATTATTATAAAGAAAAGATGTTTAGAAATAACTTTTAAATATTAAACATTTTTATTTACATTAAAAAACATTTTTTTAACATTTTCTCTGCGATAATGGTGAAATAAAGATGCACATTAATGCATTACATTAATACCTTTAAATTTGATAAAACAATTCTAATAAATAAAAAATTGTTTTTTAATGCTAATGTTTAATATTCCAAAGTTATTACTAAACATCTATTCTTTATAATAATTTTCGATATTGTCAAAAGTAAAGGTACCTACTTTACCCGAGAGAAAAAAACATTTTTTTTTGATAAACCTCGTATCGTATCGACTGGTAAATTTTAACATCTAATGATTGCCTTCAAGCTTTTGGACCATGCAGATTTTTTATAAGGAATGACTTTCTGTAAACCAAGTAATAAGACATGTTCCCATATGCAGTCAACTTTTATACACAAATTTTTTGACAAACGTCGTATACAACTGATAAATTTTGACATCTGATGGTTGCATTTAATGTTTTGGATCATGCAAAACTTTTAATAAAGAATAACTTTATTTGTTTCCTTGAAAGTGTTAGACAATGTAATGGTTTCAATAACACTAAAATCTTGGCCAACCGTTTTTAAGTAATAACTAAAAACTACGACTTATATACTATCCCTTGTTAAATGCCGTTTTAATATTATACTTATTCGCGATTCTGCGAATGAAAAGATCCACCGAATCGCGAATAAGTATAATAATAAAACGGCATTTAAATCCCAAACTACTCTAAGAAGTATTCTTACTAAGGCGAGACCAGACAACAATGTTTTAAATAATGACTGTATCTACCAAACTCCCTGTGAATGTGGTGAGGTATACATCGGCAAAACAAAAAGACCACTTGAAGTTAGAGTTAAAGAACACAAAAAACATACGGAACGAGGTGAAACGTCGAAGTCAGGGATTGCCGAACACGCATGGTCAAAACAACACCGCATACAATGGTCGGAAGCAAAAACCATTCATAAAGAAACCCAGTGGAAGAAAAGAAAATTTAAAGAAGCTGTAATAAATGTAAACAACAGAAATGTATTTAGCAAGCCTAGCATCGATATTCCGAATATCTGGCAGCCGTTGCCGAACCGTGAAAAGTCGGTCAAGCTTCGGTGAACAGGGGATAGTATATAAGTCGTAGCTTTTAAGAATAGTTTTTACACACTTGAAAACTGTTGGAGATACATCACTAACCGAAACGTTGTGTAGCAGTTAACCAATAAAGACAATGGGAGTCCAAGATTTTAGTGTTATTGAATAACTTTTTTTTATAAACTTAATATTAAAAAAGTTTCACATATATGCCTCCAACTTATGTAGACACACTGTATTGATGGCAGACCTGGTCAATTACTTAAAAAATTTCATATTTTTTGTTTGATACCTTCAAAATTGTCTGCCACGATGTTAGATGGCGCGATAATGGTCTGCCATTGTTATGACTCAATAATAATAGTAATATATTTTTAAATTTCCATATGGCAGACGTGGTTAATTACATTTAAAATCAGTCAAATTTTGGTACCTGTCCCACCTGAGTACCAGAAGGGATAGCCACGTTGAGCTTAGTGAGTCCTCATTTCATGTACGGTAGGTATAAAAAATCCAGGTCTAGTCAATTACATACAGGTAGCCGGCCACTAGCTCGTTAACCTTTTGTTTGTAGGTCATAAAAATTTGATTTATTTATTTTTGTCTCTATCGTTTTTCTAATTTTTCATGGTGTCAACAGATTGTCTGATAAGGCCTAATCAGTGATATATGTAATTATGGTGCCGAAACTTAACTTCTAATTTATAAACTTAACGTTTCGTTGTCCTTGCTTTGCTGCCGCCCAAAGTCGAACGTCAACTGAAGTACAAGACAACTGCGGTAACGGCGTTTATAAACTGTTACATTAAACGCTAATAATAAGTTTAACTTGCGAACGGAAACTGGAACAGCAGCGGTAACGAAAAGTCAAGTTCATAAATTGACCTTCTCTTCTTCTTCTTCTACTTTACTACCGGAGGCAGCGCAGCCTCTTGGGCTTTTTGTGCCTAATCTCCCATTATCCTTTATACCAATCCTCCCATTAGTCTCGTTCCTTCCACAAGTCTGTATAACCCGAGACTGGTTGTTGATATATTCCTGTGTGCTCATTTTCTGTTGCCCAAATAATGCCTGTCTTTTGTGATTCAATTCTTCACATTCGCACAGGATATGGTAGGCTGTTTCTTCCCCCTCGTCCCACATTCTGCAACTTGGGGCCCCAATGTATGAGCCTATCTTGTGTAGGTGTCCTCTTCGGCTATCGTGCCCTCTTAGCAACCCTATCGTTATGCGAAGTCTTTTCCTACTTTGTCTGAGTAGTTCTTCCTTCGTTTTTTTTTGGATGGGCCCCTTATGAAGCTTTTTCCATGTCTAATTCTACTTAGGTTTCCCCAGTGTGCCTCGTGTTTGTTTCGGATCCATTCCCTGGTTTGCCCTCGTGTTGTGGTTTTGGTCACTCCTAGGGCAGGTTCTGGTCCAAAGTATGGTGTGGATGATCCCTGTCTCACTAGCTCATCCGCTTTTTCGTTGCCTTCTATTCCCGAATGTCCTGGTACCCACAAGAGAATAAATTGACCTTAAACCATGGCTTTCGATTATCCGTTTAAAACCAAATAGAGTCAATGCATGGTTTAGCTTTTTAGCTTAAATATTTGGATATAGAAAATTTAACTTAACCGCTACTGTAATTTAAGTACATAAAAATACTTAAATAGACAGACCATGATGAAGCTTAAATAAAAGATATTTTTTGGACTTGTATTGTCTTAATTTATATATACAATGGAAACCCAAGTTGCAGGATGTGGGATGAGGGGGGAAAACAGCCTACCACATCCTGTGGGAATGTGAAGCGTTGAACCACAAAAAAGACAGGCATTATTTGGGCAACCGAAAATGAGCCCACAGGAATATATCAACCAACCAGTCTTGGGGTTATACAGACTTGTAAAAGGAACAAGACTGGTGGGAGGACTGGTACAAAAGAAAAAGAGGGATTAGGCACAAAAAACCCAGGAGACTGCGCTGCCTCCGGTAGTAAATCTAGATGGCTCCCAGAAGAAAAAAAACTGGTATCTTCAGCCATCTTCAGTCATCAAAGTATTCTGTATTTCTGTAAATTTTTATACTACATTTCCCTGAGAAACTACAAGAAAGCTAAAGCCCCCGATTGAGTTTGCATATTTTTAAAACATAGAAGAGAGTTGTCTGTAATATTTTCTTAAATTTTCGGATAAATAAATCAAGTAATTACTTAGATATAGCCTTTTGAATAGGAAATTTCACATTTCCGTTACGCGTCCCTATCATGTTTTGAAAACTTTGTTCTTATAATAAATCTCAATCGATAACATTGACCCGAAAGTAAAACTTTTATGAAAGAACGTACCTTATGGGCTTATTACTTTCTGTACATAAACTAGGTCCCTGCCTTATAGTCGTAACATATGTTAGTTGAATCATGTTCTGATAATATTTCACACCTCTGTCACCCTTTAATTTAGTGAGTTGGGAATAATCGTGGAAAATAAAAGAGTTTTGAAAAGCAAGCAAAGAAGGAAAGTATTCCTTTCCTTCTAATATTTATATTTTGTATATATCCCAAATCAGACCCTGTTTGGAATATAACTAACTCTTGACATTTTTGATTCCATTCAAAAAAGAGCTGTTCGCCTCACTAATGATGAGGCTGTAGGGGAGTTTTCGCTCTTTAATAGGTATTTTCACTTTATTACTTGTTTTTTGGGGTTTTTCGGTCATTTTTTAAATAAAAATCAATGTTTAATTGACGTTTCGGTTTATTTAGTTAAACCATCATCAGAATATCAACTATATTGTAAAAATTACAAGCACTAGATAACATTCTACTACATTTTTGTTCGGTGGTTGATATAATACAGCACAGGTATTTTCACTGTTTTTGCTATGAGAAATTAGCCGGTGTAATTTCTCCACTGGCAGCTCACAATATAGCAACTAGTAGTAGCACATTTATGAATCCTTTTACAGTCCAACTTAAAAGGCCCCGAACTTTCCTCTTTATTTGTTCTTTCATTCCCAGAGTGTCTAGATTGTGAAACCTACCGCCCGCAAGGATGTTGATTATAAACTTTCTCTTACCACATACGGCATCCACGGTACTTTAGTACTAATGCTTTGTGGACTGCCCCAAAATAAAAAAGGTTAATAGAGTTCGTTTTCAAATATTATTTTTTTTATTAAACATTCATTTTATTTATAATGATTTGACACCTTATTTTTTTAACTATCATATTTTTTCTAGTGGCTAAAACACTTAGTTTGTAAGGCCAAAGCTAGAGAAAAAAAATTTCTAGGATATTCGGTATGGTACGAATTTTAGTAGGTACTAAAATTAAATCCGCTCGCCAAATTGATACCAAATGTGTTGGCCTTACTTATTTATCTATTTTTTGATCTTATATCACTTGCAGGGTCCATAAGGCATCGCCGAACAATATTGACAAAAAGAAAAACTTTTCAACAAATTTATTTAAGCCTTCTAGGTATTAAATACGTACATGTCAACAACACACAAGAAAGTTTAAACAAATATAAAATTTCAAGTGAAAAAAATATCACGCGTGGGTGATGGTGATGACAAGTCAGGTGCGGTCCAGTTAAACAGTGACGGGGCTAAATATTACTTCTAATTTATTGTTTTTTTTTGTATTTAGCCGTGTCGTAGGCTTTAAGATTTAGAAGGGCCCTTCGAAGCAATGGCGGATTCGAGGCCCCCCCCCTCAGCCAAAAAAAAGGGGAAAAAAAACGAGTTTAAAATGGAAAACGTAACTGTTGTTGCGGTACTTAGTTAATTATGAATTAAAAACTTTTTATGTTGCCTATTGCATTTGGTTTGGCATTAGTTATATGTAAAAATTAATGTGGTAGCTATAATACGTAGACCTACTAGTCCAGGAAACGAAGCTGAAATGAGTACAAAACCTGGCAATTTTTTCAAAATGCATAGATTTGCACGACTGGGATTAAGCTTAACTAACCCCCTAACTTCAAAATGTATATATGCCGATGGGTGCTGTTTATTATTTAGGGGTGAAAACTACTCTTTATTGCTAAAACTTAAAAAACTATACATTAAAGCTTAAGCATGTAACCACAACTAACCACAATGTAAGCAATTTAAATTAGTTAAAATTTAAGAATGTATTTATGATATATAAATATAGAGAATTGAAAAAGGGCTACGACTAATTTTAATTAGGGTGGTAATTAGGGGGTTTACATACATACATACCTAAGAAAAGGTCTTTGCAAATGCTTCAAAAAGGTTATTATTAGTTTTCCTCGAAAAATACGTAGATTTTGCGTTATTTGTCTTTGAAACTCTGAAATTTTGTGTTTGATAAATACAGCTACCATTTAACAAACCACAACTTGCAATTACAAAGAACCATTTTATTCTTTTTTTAAGCTACAATTTTGTTATTTACAGTTTTTTTTTTTAATAAATGCATACTTATCGAGTTATTTGCAAAAAAACGATTAAAAACGTTGATGATTTTATCGACAAAAAACTTCGACTTTCGATCGCGAATAACTCGAAAAGTTTGCATTTTACAAAAAAAATGCATTAACCATTTTTGGCGTAGAAATCGTTTTTCTATCGATTCCTGTGGTCAAAATATTTTTAAAAAACTCCACCCTCGAGATGGTTTGGCAACCACTCCCAAGGTAAAGGCGCCCTTCGGCATGATTAGATTTCAAGAAATTTCAAGTCATTCTATGCATTTTGAAAAAATTGCTAGGCAAAATGATTCGTTTCCTGGGCTATACCATAATTTGCAATTTACAAATGGAGCCAGACGGGTGGCTAACCTGCAAGGG
>JAHBCN010010627.1:31196-33696 GCA_019359885.1 Listronotus oregonensis | reverse complement strand
ATTGTAGGCTTTTAAGCCATAACAAGGTTTTTATCCTTTATATATAGAAAATAAAGTATCTATGACACTATCTGCAAATACAGCTTTATTTGCCAACCTCCTATATAAAATTATTTTTTTAATTAATGAAGCAATTATGTCAATATAACCAAAAGTTTTGGGGCAAATATTTTACAAAGTTTTCTTTTTCCAGGTGCAAATAGGAGGAAAAAATAGAACAGAATATGGATATTAAAAATATATGTACATACAGTTGAATTTTAATAAACATTTATAAATTATGTAGGCAATTTTTATACCTAATTTTAGACCTTTTTATTTTTTTTTTAAATATTACTCATATTAACACATCACAAATATTTAAAGGGACTTTTTATATAGTAAATTAAGAAAGATAAACATTACCATATGAAATTTTTATATATGAACTATTATACTTTGTGTAGATTTAGAAAAACTTTCCCTATTAAATAGTCTGTACACAAATTTGGGGAATATGAAAGGAGAGTTGAGATATCAGATATTTTTATGAATAAATTTTTCCTTATAGTTCATATAAACATTTTTTTTATTAGGGGATAGTCAGTTGTCACTGGTTGTATCTTGGAAACTATTGTATTATTTCGGGATAAAAAGAAAAATGATTACCCAAAATTAAAAAAGGGATTTATCACAACAATTTTTTGCTCCATATTTTTTTGGATCTTTAATAAAAAGTGGACAACTCTACTTTTATACATAAAAATGCTAAAAATTTGAGTAAACAATTTTTTAATATTGTTAATTAAATAATTTCTTGAGGGTTTTTTAAAAAACGATAGGGTTTTTATACAGTTTAAGTTTTCAAAACGTAAACACAAAAATTTTAATCAAATCTTTTTTATTTGACCAGCATACCTTTTTGAAAAATGTTTTATTTGTCCCGGGGGTTTTTTGTATAAAAGTAAATTTTCGCCCACTCTAAAGTTTAACAAAAATAATATATGGGAAAAAAAGTGAAAAAAACGTTTAGTAATTTCCGTGATTGATTACTTTGATATCAACATTTTTAAAAAAAGTGTGCCCTTTTTAATATACTTGGTATCCTGCGCCTCCTAGTGATAAAGTCCCAACCTAATACTTTAGTCCCTTAAAGCCTTTTCATTATTTATTTCTTATTTAAAAGCTGTACATTAAATTGTTAACAAAATACGATTTGCGACCAACTTAATTAAACATTCTGTATTTTATCATAACCACACATTAAGGATCCAAAAAAAATCTTTTAGTGTTAACTAAATACCAAAAAATTACAAAACACTAATTTGTTTATAATCAACATAACAAAACCGTCTATTTAAATCCTTAGAAAATCATCTTTATAACGTAAATTATATAATATGGATGTTTCAGAAAATGTATCAGGCCTAAGCAATGTAAAATACATAACAAGGCCGTTTATGTTTCGAAACTAGAACGTTGTATTTTTAACGTAACTACGATTTTGTTAGGTTGAAGGAAATATAACGAAACTATTAGGTTTAAGGCGCTGTTATTGTTTCAGGATGATTAACGTAACAAAGGAACAAAAAAAATGTAACGTAATTAGGTGATTTTTTTGCTTAATGGGGCCCTTGCTTCGAGCAACAAGGGCCACCGAGAAACACCTTAAAGGATCGGTGGGCCGGCTCAAGCCTGCCTTCGGGTAAAAAACATCAAATTTATTTATTGCTTCTAAATCCAAGATATGGGATTTGCTGTCCAATAAAAATACTCATTTTTAAACATTTTATTTTAATATCTCCCATTTTTATCTTTAATAAAATCAATTTTATCAGTGCATGCACAAATATATCTATATTTCAATTTTAATATATTAAAAAATTTTTTTTTATTTTAGTCACTCCTGAATTAACCCAGATGAGTTAAATGTTTGTTAAAAAAAACCGTAATTTTATTGGTCTAAATTTTGATAAATTTTAAATTCTGTCTCATTTTGTGCTTAAAATTAATTTGTCTTTTACAAGTCATTTTAAACTGAACTAAATTTCCTGTAAGTATACAATTATTAGATTATTTGGTGATCGATGGTGGTAAAATTATTATTTAACGTAGAACTAGAATGGGTTTGTAACAATCTGAATCGTAAAAATATTCAAAAACTTTTAATTTTATTTCAAATGGAATTGACTGTTTTCTTTCGTAGTTTTTTGCCATAAAGAAAATTTTTAATATAGTACGGAATCCAATTAGAGGGACCTCCCCATTTAAACCGGTTTAAAACTATTTTTTTGTCAAGTTTTACTTTTTTTGCACCATTTTAGTTTCCCAAAAGTCTCAATTTCCGCACTATTTCGGGAAAAAATAACTATCTATTTTGTTTAAAACTGGATGGTTGGCATAATAAATGATAATTAATTGGCTTAAAAAACAATTTTTTCCTTTGGATGCAATTTGATTTCCTTAAATTTTTTTAAATGCATTTTTTTAATTATTTTAAAGTTTCTGTAATTTTTAAAAA
>JAHBCN010010627.1:0-31179 GCA_019359885.1 Listronotus oregonensis | reverse complement strand
CCCCGGGTGAAAGTTGACGAAATTAAAGTGAATAACTTATTTAAAGATTTTTTGGGTTTATTTTGTGGAAAATTTCAAATTCCCATCAAGTACAACCATAATATTATTTGATTAAAATAAATTTGACAATATTATAATTTTAAAAAATATTTATTTTAAGAACACTAAACTTGTTTACAGAGGAATTTGCACTTAAACATTTAAAAATTCTAGCGTAAGCATTTTAAACAGTCCCATTGCCTCTTTGAAATTTTTAAAATATTTATACACTTTAAATGAAAATATAAAAAGCATGCTCAACATTTTATTGAGGTGATGCAATATTCTAACAATATTGCGCATAAAATACCATACATTTCGCACAGATATTTATTAGTGTCCTTTTTAGCCAACATTTTTTTTTGTAGAATATTCCAGCCGTTTCAGTCAAGAATATCCGAATTAAGAAGAGGTCAACTTCTGAATCCAAAACAACGTCCGACACTTTCTTTGGATTAATTTCTATATGACAATCCTCAACCTTTTACCAGTTTGAATCGCATAATATGCTGCCTTTTCTTCTCTTAAAATCCAAGACAACATTTTCTTTTGTTTTCTTCTTATACTTAAATTATAAATAGCCTTAACTTCATTTTTTTATATCGATTGCAGTAAGATCAGAACCATTTGGTCTACCTTTTTTTTAATAATCTCAGAAAGTTTAATCTATTCTAAATCCACAAAATAAGTAGTTTTTTTAATTATTATTTAAATCTTCCAAAATTTTATTTAATTCTGTTTGGCATTCATTTTTAGAGTTTTGGCTTTGATCAATATATGAACAGTTACTTATAATGATAATTTTTGGTTTATCCGTGTTAGCAAAATTTAAAGTTATTTCAGTGTTCACAGTACACGCGAAGCTTTTAAATAAAAGCATATACCACCTGTAACTTATTGACGTAAAGAACATTACATTTTTTAGCTATCTATAACCTTAAAAAGTCGGGACTCAGGACTGTATGTGGATCCCGACTCGGGATTCACATACGGTCTGGTCAGTCCCTACAAAACCACTGCGATGACATCATTTAATGACGTTATTCGGGACTGGACATAGATTCCGAGTCGGGACTTTAGACACAACGTAAAATAAAACATATTTTTGAAATTTTGAACAGATGATCACTTTATTTTTTTCAATTCCATGCACGGTTTTCGCTTAAAAAAAGTAAAAACCATTTCTCTGCATGATCATAACAATATCAGTAAACAATATCACCATGCAAAGAAATATCTAGATTTAATTTTTCTAGGTGAAAACTGTGCGTCGGACTTAAAAAATTATAAGCAGAAGTGATCTCTTAATTTCTTTTTATTTAAAATTAAGTCCATATATTTCTCTGCATGGTGATATTCTTTACCGATATTGTTATGATCATGCACCTTTCTCTTTTGCTCCATATTATTGATTGGCCGGCGGGGAAGCGTACGTACCCCGCTCTGCATACTAATTGCTGGGCGAGGTACATATACCCCTCCCCAACGACTGATAAGTCATGTAGAGCGAGAAAGAAAGGTTATACTGCTATTTTTCTTTCTCTCTCGCACACGTGTTCGCACAACCGAGTGGCAAAGCTGCCTCAAAGGCGACGGTGATTTTTAGCGCTTCTTTTTTGACGACTTTTAGAAAATTTTATTTTTACATAGTTTCACTGAAACATCTAACAAATAATATTAAAATTACAAACCAGAGGTTTTGTTAAAACTAAAAGAAGAAAAAGTACTAAAAAGATGATTTTTTATACCTATTTTTATAGCGATTCATTTTGCTTTTTTTTAATTTTAACCCTTATTTACATTGCACTAATGCTATAAAATAAGCTGACAAAACAAATACGTACGCGTTGTCAAATTTTGACATGTCAAGTTCAGCAAATAAAATAGTTCAATTTATTGTCGTGAGTGGCATAAAAATTAAACAGTTATATATTTTTCCTACGAGCGTGCGGAAAAGTCCACTTTTCCGCACGCATTTGAGTGCGCAAAGTTGCACTTTTTCGCACGGCGTGCGGAAAGTGAACTTTTCTGTACGCCGTGCGGAAAAGTAAAACTACTCTAAAATCTTACAGGTAAGCAAGATTTATATGTATTTTAGTAATTGTAGGCTATTTCATGCAATATACGAAGCCATTGCAAGTTTTAGTTTATTCTCTTTTTTGTTTGTTACTTCGTAATTTTCAATATTTCAACTAAAACACAAAAAAACATTTTTTAATTACCCTGTATAATAATAATAAATGATTATGACAAGTCAAGCAACAATATGTAATCTTGGTGATTTAAACACATGTCAGATTTTTTCTTCGTTTCCATATGAACAAGCAATTGCACAAATGAATTTCAATACAAACAAGCATTTTTAATGAAAAGGCGTCATAGTATCTGTTTTAAATTAAATAAAAATCCGACAAAAATAATTATTTAAAATAATGAGTAGTTCCGATGAGGAGCTACCAGATTCTATCCTGGATGCAGCAAATACCGTAAGTTTGAATTTATTACCAGCAAAATCTCGTGAAAAATATGAGAATCAATATAGTCATTTTGAAAACTGGTGCTCCAGCAAGGGGACAAAAAGTATTAAAGAAGAAGTGTTCTTGGCCTATTTTGCGGATTTGCAAAAAACATATAAACCTAATACTTTATGGAGTAAGTACTCTATGTTAAAATGTGTCCTCAAAGTGAAAAGGAACCTTGATTTAAGTTCATATTTTAAGCTAACATCACTACTTAAACACCAAAACGTGGGATACCGGCCAAAAAAATCAAAAACTTTCAGCAAAGAAGTTTCAAGATTCATGAAAGAAGCACCTGATAATATTTACCTTCTAATAAAAGTTACTACAATTTTTGGATTAGCCGGTGCTTGTAGGAGAGATGAACTTACAAAAATAATGATTGATGACATACAGGATAATGAAAATTTGATAGTGGTAAAAATTCCTGACCCTAAAAATAACACTTCCAGAATCTTTGTAGTATCCGATGAAACAAATAACGGACTTTATCTGCAATTGTACCGTAAATATGCAAATTTGCAAAAACCACATACCCCACACAGACGTTTTTTTGTCCAGTATAAACAAGGAGCATGCAGTACGCAATGTGTGGGAATAAATTCAATAGGTAAAATGCCTTCAGAAATTGCTGCATACCTAAAATTAAAAAATCCAGAAGAGTACACTGGACATAGTTTTCGTCGATCCTCTGCGACTATGTTAGCGGTTAGCTTGCCCGAACGGCAGTCGCGTGCGAAGAAGTATAACTTTGCGCACTTGTTAGGAAAATAACTATATATACTGAGCGAGGCGGAAAAAAATTGTCTTTTGGCAGTAAGGCTTTACGGAGCGAAGAACTTTCATAGACACATACCATCTAGACCATTTTTTCATTGATTAACGTTTTGATGCTAGTGGTAGCGTTGAATATAAAAAAGGCAAATGGTAAACCGGAATGCTACCAATGAAAAAAAAATAAGGTTTTAAGATATCGTGCTGTCATAGACAACTTATTCTATAGGATTAGTGCAATAAAGGGAAGGTTAAAAAGTAAAAAAGAAAAACAAAATAACTTGCAAACTATTAAAAATAAATATATAACATATTTAATAAAAGTTGAAGGGTTTTGTTAAATCTATCGGATAAAATAAAAATATACAGGGCGTGCCATTTAAAAACCTGATTTTTTTAAGTTTAGTTAGTCGAAATGTACAGTGCCTCGTAGCCACTAACTAAATTCCATTATCAAAAACAATGGCTTCAGCTGTCAAATTTTTATAAGAGTAAAAACTAATATTTATCTAAAAAAATAAAATAATAAACTACTGGGTTTAGTTATATAACATTATTAACAACAAATAAATAGAATATTTTTGTAGAATCTAAAAATTAATTTAAAGATGCAGTGTTTCATTAAAAAAAAAAATTTTTGCTCCCCCCAAAGAAAAAAGTAAAAAAAATGTCTATTTGTAATTTTTTTTAGTAAGTTGCATTTGTCTTGAAATTAGAGGCATCTTATTTGCATAAAAAAATGCTGATTTTTAATGGTTATGGTTTAAAAAAAATAGATAATTTTGCGAAGTTTGGGATTTGACGATAAAACTTGATCAATTACTTAGGTCCACAAAAGAAGTGATGTGTGCTGGATGTCGGACTAAGATTTTCTGGCGTATTTTTTTCCGCTGAACACGAATCTGAAGTCAAAATTGGGGGTCAAACAGCAAAAAACGAGAAACTGTGTAACTTCAGATAATACCGATTTTTTTTAATTTTAAACGTTAATATCTTAAAAACTCTAATGGACACACAAAATTTTATATGACATAAACTATGCATTTTTATAAGACATTTAATTTAAGTTAGATAACATTTCTGTCTAAATGCAATATTTTTTGAGTTATAACCAAAAAACCGAATTTTCATGATTTTTTTTAAGATAATAAAAAAATATTAAAAAATTATTATTTTTTTATTTTTGGATAAATGAGTCATAATTAAAAAAAACCTAAAAAATCATATTATTATTTTTTTCCTTTTTTTTACTAAAATTTTTTGTCAAAATTACATTTTCCTTTATATCTCCTTTATTACTTATCTTATCAAAAAAGGTTTATATCAATTTTTATATAGGCAATTTGGAAGGCTCTATTTTTCGTTTGGTGAAATTTGTTGTATCTCTTAAAGCTTATACAGAGTGGACCAATGAGAACGAAACAAGGTCGATTTCTCATATCTATGGTGAGTAGGAAAAAAATCGCTCGGACCCGTCGATTTTTATTTCGAGGGGGACATATGTTGCGCTTATTTTTAACCCTGTTACTTCAACTCCCTAGGGGAGCTGAGAGTCACTCCTACATTCTTAAATGGGAAAGGTGGTCAACTGAAATCAAATCCTCTTATTAACGCTTCCTAGTTTTTTGAATTTAATGCAGTAGTTTTCGAGAAAATAATTTTGAATTTAATAACAAGTCAACATTGAAAAAATAATTGTTTTATCATCTTTAAATTTTTAATGCCCATTTTTTTTGAGCACAGCTTTCAGTTTTTGGTAAGGGTAACCCTACGAAGGAAGAGGGGGGATGATTTTAATTAATGAGAACATTTACATTCAAAACTTTTCTTCTATTTACTTACTTACTTTTTAATTTTACAAGTGTTCAAAATGTTGGCCTCCTGCTTCCATGCAGTCATACAGGTTTTGTTCAAAACGGTTTTGGACGTTCCGAAGCATTTCAGGTGTAATGTTCCAACATTCATCAATGATCCGTTGACGTAAATCATTTAGAGATTCTGGTTGAGTTTTATAAATTTTACTTTTTAAGTTACCCCACAGGAAAAAATCCAACGGGCTTAAATCTGGTGACCTTCGGGGCCACACCACTGGTTCTCTTCGTCCGATCCATCTGCCAGGAAACGTTTCATTCAAATACTGACAACAGTGTCTTCTAACAATTGCAAGTACATTTTTCCTTTTAGATTTCCTGGTAAAAAAAACCCACAACACAATCGCCATAAATTCCAGCCCAGACGTTTAATTTCTCAGGATGTTGAGTGTGAACTTCATGGAATAAGTGCGGGCTTTCGTCAGACGAATACCGACAATTATGACGATTAACAGTCTCGTTCACAAAAAAACGAACACAAACAACATCTGAAAAACAAATGTTGAACAACAAGTTCGGGTTATTTATTATCCGTTCACTAATTATCTCGCAAAATTTACACGTCTATCAAAGTCATCTTCATTTAATTTTTGCACAAGATAGAATTTATAGGGGTGGAATTTATGGGATTTTAAAACTCTTCGAATGCTCGTACGGCATATGCCAGAAACTGTAGGTAATTGCCTGGTACTTAACATTGGATCGTTATTGACGTGGCCAAAAACAGCAATCTGCATTTCTTCGTTTCCCACTATTCGATTAGGAGCTATTCGTTTTCGATTTGCCACAGATTCTGTCTCCTTAAACTTGGCTACTAGTTCAATAACGTATTTCCGGTTGACATACTTATCTGTATTTAGTTCATTAAATAACTGTGCTGTACTATTAGCGCACCTACTGTTTTCATAATAAAGTTCAATTATCAATACTCTTTCCGCCGTTGAGTAAACCATTTAGAGCAGGAAAAAAAGCCGAAATAATCACAGACAAAATCCTGTAAGATACTAAATTTACATAAATTGAATATAAATAAGTTCCAAAGAAAGATAAAAAACTAACTGCATTATTTATAATTTTTTACACAAGCATCGAATTCTATAGCAGAAAAAACTGCTAACCTTGGACTGATTATATTCTAAACAAGACACTGACAATACTTTTATAATTTTAAAGCGTAAGTAAAAAGTATCCGCATTTTATTGAGTGATAAAAAAGTGACATTTAATGCTTTCTTACTTTTTAAGTTGAATAGGACAGGATTTAAAAACAAAAATACTACTGCCTAAATTCAAAAAACTAGGAAGCGTTGACAAGAGGATTCGATGATCTTTAAAATGAGGTATCATCCCATTTAAAAATTTAGAAGTAAAGTTCACACCTCCTAGGGGGTTAAAGTGACATGGTTAAAAATATGCGCAAAATGTGTCCCCCTCGAAATAAAAATCGACGGGTCCAAGTGATTTTTTCCTACCAACCATATGAGATATGAGAAATCGGCCTTGTTTCGTTTTCATTGGCCCACCCTGTATAGACGTAGTCCAAACATTTGTGGTAGCAGGCTTCTGCCGGTAAATGTACCGTACCGGTTTTTTGGGTTGTTCTCAATTTTTTGCTGTTTAACCCCCAATTCTGACTTTGGATTCGTGTTAAGCGGAAAAGAAATACGCCAGAAAATTTTAGTCCGACACCCAGCACACACAACTTTTTTTGTGGACCTGTGTTATTAAGAATTTAGAAATTAGCCAATAATATTTTTTTTAGAATCTTCCGATAAAGCAACAAGAAGTGCCACTTTCATTCATCCCTGTATCTGGGCTGTGAAAGTTATTACCTGAAGAAGTCGTTCTTTTTCCTCCAAATTTTCAGGTCCTTATTTCACTTAAACACCCATGGTAAGTTAGTACATAGACTTATAGCTTTTGTGGACCAAGCCAATTAAAAAAAAAGTATACCCCACCCTGTGAGATTATACTCTGGAATATGCAGTTACGAGAATATTATGAAAAAAATATATAGATATCTAGTTTACCTTAAATTTCCGCCCAAAATCAACCAAAAAGACCTGCCATGAGAGCCCTAAGAAACCTGCAGTTATATATTTTTTTGCCGTAGCAATAAGTTTGACGAAAAAATTATTTGCCTTTTTCCAGAAGAAAGAAAAGATCCTATACCTAAAACTGACCGTTTCTGAGAAATTTAGAGAAATTTAAAAATACAGACCATAATTTAAAAATTGTTTACACCCTGTAACATATAACGAGCTGCTCATAATTAAATTTATTGCTTAGCCTGAGGTTTAAGTTAACTATCACATAAAAGTTTTACCTTAATATTATACAGGATGTTGAAAAAAATTACCTCAAAGTTTGGACACACATTTTATTAAATAACTTTCTTAAGTTAAATGAAACACCCTGTATTTAGTGGCCTATTTTGACGCGGAACTAAATTACCTTCAAAACCATATTAGGGTCTCCTTTACCTATCTCTTCTGCTTTTTATGCAAAAGGCGTTTTTATATTTGACTTAGCATTTATCTTAAAAATGGAACACCCTGTATTGTAATTAAAATACCTTTTTATTAAGGATCACATAGATTAGCTAAAAGCACAAATTAACATTTTTGAAAATAAGATGTATTTCAAGTAAAATGCAGCAAAAGTAATAACTCCAATTTGTTGTCATTTCTAAAATATTAAAGCAGTCTTAAAAATGAGGATCGAAATATAGTATAAGGCACACCTGTCCTAATTGTTGAGACGAAATATGGTAAATTGCCCTTGTTTCTTAGCAAATGTATCAGACTTTATGGTAAAATAAAACTACTCGTGTTCCAATTATTTCACCCCACACGTTAACAGACCATCTGTGCTGGTGATCAAGGGTTCCAAAAATATTAGGATTTTCGCCACTGTAGTACTAAAAGTTATGTCGGTTAAATAATCCGTTGTTACGAAAAATTAGGTCTGATACATTTGCTTAGAAACAAGAGAAATTTACCATATTTCGTCTCAACAATTAGGACAGGTGTGCCTTCTACTATATTTCGATCCTCATTTTTAAGAATGCTTTAATATTTTAGAAATGACAATAAATTGGAGTTATTACTTTTCCCTGCATTTTACTTGAGATACATCTTATTTTCAAAAATTTTAATTTGTGCTTTTAGCGAATCTATGTGATCCTTAATAAAAAGGTTTTTTAATTACAATACAGGGTGTTCCATTTTTAAGATAAATGATAAGTCAAATATAAAAACGCCTTTTGCATAAAAAGCCGAAGAGATAGGTATAGGAGACCCTAATATGGTTTTGAAGGTAATTTAGTTTCGCGTCAAAATAGGCCACTTAATACAGGGTGTTCCATTTAACTTAAGGAAGTTATTTAATAAAATGTGTGTCCAAACTTTAAGGCAATTTTTTTCAACACCCTGTATAATATTTAGGTAAAACTTTTATGTGATGGTTAACTTAAACCTCGGGCTAAGCAATAAATTTAATTACGAGCAGCTCGTTATATGTTACAGGGTGTAAACAATTTTTTAATAATGGTCTGTATTTTTAAATTTCTCTAAATTTCTCAGAAACGGTCAGTTTTAGGTATAGGAAATATAACAATAACTTACCTTTATTTGGTTTATAGTATCTAAAAATATAACAAAATATGGGGTGTTCCATAAGAAAAAATATAACTTTGATGTGTACTTTCTTTTCGGGTCAGCCTGTATATTTCAAAATAATTTTGAAATATGCTCCTCATGGACCCACACATGACCGTGCTAAAAGTTTTTCAACAACTCGTTTCATTTCTCATAGAAAAACCGAGGCGAATGGGGTGGGCCACCCTGTATATATATATATATATATATATATATATATATATATATATATATATATATATAATATATATATATATATATATATATATATATATATATATATATATTTATATATATAAACTAAATTTTTCGTAAATTGTGAAGAGAAAGTCTACCCTTGCGACAATATAACTAAAAACATACAAATATTTTATTATTTCTTTTAATAAATAAATTTAATAAAAATGTAAAGTATTTTTGGAAACTGTCTCGAAAGTTGCCTCCTCTTCGGAGGTGCTGATTACGAATGTAAAAAAATATTTTTTCGGCAACGTTTCGTTTTCGTGATATTCAACATCAAAATTGAAAATCAGACTAACCTTATTTACACTATTCCTCCTTTTTTTCGCACAGAATACTTGATTTTTACGCCAAATTGGCACACAATATTTCACAGACACTTTTTAAAAACTTGTTTTTATATTTATTTTACATCTTTTTTCCATTTAATTGCAAACCTTCACTTTTACACGCGGCAACGTGGCCACAACCATGTATACACTGGGGATTTTATAAGCAAATATGTCTGCTGTCTTTGATCTTGAAAGTTTGCAACTTAATGGAAAAAAGGTGTAAAATAAATAATAATACAAGATTTTAAAACGTGTCTATAAAATATTGTGTGGCACGTTAGTGTAAAAATCAAGAATTGTGTACAAAAAAAGAGGGAATTTAGTGAAAATGAGGTTAGTTTGTTTTTTAACTTTGATGATAAATATTTCGAAAACGAAACGTTGCCGAAAAAAATATTTTTTCAGATTCGTAATCAGCGCCCCGAAAAACCCCCGTATATAAAATTTGGTCAAAATCGGAGAGAAGGCAACTTTCAAGACAATTACCATATTTTTGAATGGGTGTCGTATGTTAATAAAAGAAAAAACTATTAAAAAGAAATAAAATTAAAATTTACTTGCAAATATGAAGGGACACCTACACGTCAACAGGTTTTGATGATTCTCGTCAGGGTATATCCATATTTGTTTTAAAAAAATAATTAATTATAAAAAAAAATATTTAAAATCGGGATAACTCTTATTATTTAAGCGTAAAGAAATTACTAATCAAATAATGATCTTAGTGGCATTTTAACAAAATTTTTGACATTTACATGTTATTTTATTGTTTAAAGATACCTATAAAGATTAAAATTATTTTAGCCACATAAGAAAATGTTTAAAAATTATTTTATTTTTTTAGGATTTTTTTAGTGAAAAACATATATGGCTTTTCTTCGAAATCAAGAAAAGATATATATTTATTTTGAATTTTATATATATCTAAATTTTTGGTAAATAGTGAAGGGAAAGTCTACGCTTGCGACAATATAACTAAAAACATACAAAAATTGTATTATTTCTTTAAATATATGAACCTAATGAAAATTTAAAAAATGTAAAAATATTTTATTTACAACCATGCATATAATAATGACATTTCACCTATCTTTGAAAGGTGGAAAGTTGACGTTTTTTGACTTCTACTTTCCACCCGGGTGGAAAGTGCTCACTTTCCACCCGGTTGGAAAGTATTTCTTTGTAATTTCATTGAATATTGATATTTCAAAATGGTATAGTGACACACGAACATACGCATTCTAATAATAATAATAATATTTCGAATTTCTGGTGAGTAGCAGCAAACTCAAATTCCTCATCTGATAACATTTTTTTATTGATTTGCGAAATTAAAACAAATAACTATTCAAATTAAAGCCTATTTTTACACTGTATGTATTGACACTTTGACAACCCGTTACCATGACAACGATACAAATTGTGAAGCATGGCCGCCTAATAAAATTATTACCGGATCAATTTTCATAATTTCAATTTAAAATAATAGGAAATGGATAAAGTGGTTGTAAATAAAATAGTACACAAACCTCGGTGGAAAGTGGTTCATTTCTGTCGAGAGATGCGTTAGTAGACCGAGGCGCAGCCGAATATATGGGTATGTAATATACTATTAAATGAGTGTCCTCTGTTAATAAAGAAAAGATTATTATTTATTATATGAAGGTTCATTTATTTAACAAAATAATAAAATATGTGTATGTATGTAATACCACGAGTGCTTAAAAATTATCTGGTTAATTTTTATGCATGAGCGTTATTTAGGAAGAATATTTCTAGAATGGAGAAATATGGGAGTATTATACTATTAAAATGGTTTTTTTGTCATATAATTTTCAATTTCATGCAACATAATTAAAACTATAAGTGAAATCGTTTTTTTTTTAATTACTTTATCTATTTCTTCATCGTGTACATGACTAAATCGACTCATTTTTACTGATTTTGACGTTTCTAATCGACAATACAAACAAACAGGTTCGATTGTTATGTGTTTGTAAGTAAGTGGAAATACCACGTTGTCTAGGCAACGTGAAATTTTCGCTGAAAATTTTTGATTTTTAACGTGTCTTATGGGAAAATTTAAACATGAGTGAAATATTCACTAAAATAATCCCAGAAAAATAAAATAATTTTTAAACAATGAACTCTTTGATTACTTTAAATTCCCAAACGAAATTTTATCTATTTATTTTAAAATAGCTCTTCTGGTGCTTTTTAGATAAACGCAATGGACCAACAACCACTTTCAGACAATATTCTTAAAAGACAAGTTTGCACAAATTGCCTACAATATCTCTCAGTACTACCAGTGACTATAAATAAAAATGGAGATATCTTGTGTGGACGGTGCAATGTAGACTCATCGGAAGACAACATTTCGCATTCCAAAAGCTTACTGTTTAATACCGTAGCTAGACACTATCTTTTTAAATGTGTTAATCACTTTGAAGGATGCACAAGATTATTAGATGTCAAAAAAACTCTCAATCATGAAGTGGAATGTCAATATGAAAATCACGAATGCTTCTTTTGTTCATTTACTGGAAATTGGTGCCAAATTATTAATCACTGCATTAACCAACACCATAGCAAAATGACTCAGGATGGAACATTTCAATTTACAGTAGGAAGCGAGCTTACAAAAAGAATGGTGTATGTAGCAAAAAGCTCCATATTTCTTTTTACGATTAAAATAACCGAAGAAAAGTTAATTCTTAATATTTCCCCAGAAACCAGAAATGATTTTGGAATAAACCAGTTTGCCGTTAAGTTCTATTTGTCATCAGATCCTCAAAACGACGCTTTGTTTGCAATTGATTATGAATTATTTGATATCAATTCCATAAATATATTCGAAAAAGATATGGAATATTTTGTCCTAAATTTTGGACGAAAAACCGTTATGCATTGCGAGATAATATTAAAGCAAGTTGAGTTGTCACAAAAAGAACTCGAATTAGAAAGAAGGTGGCTTAAATTTAAATCACATGAGATAAATCTAAACAAACAAAAAATATCTGTAAATAAAAGGGAATTTATGCTAAAACAGCAGCAAGAAACCCTAGATGGTTTCTCAAAGTTGTTAAAACAAATATCTCTACATTTTAAGTGCGTTAATTGTCAAAAAATAATTACTGACTCGATATATCTTTGTCCGAAAAGTCATTTTTATTGCGACACATGCCTTTCAGGCACGTGCAAAAGTTGCAATAAAATTACCGATTTTGTAAAAGTTCTGGAGTTTAGTAAAATTATGGTTAGTTGTGACTGGCCAAACTGTCAAAATTCAGTTAGTGTACCGAATTACCTAAAACATAAATATTCCTGTTCGCTAAGACCATATAAATGTCCTTTAAATCATTGTTTTGAGACAATTTATTCACACGAGAAGTTTAAAAATCATTGGCATTGCCAAGTACCACCTTTGGTCACCGAAGACTTTTTGGAGTATAGTGAATATAAAGACTACGAATGTTACTGGTTGATTGATACTGAATTATATCATGTAATAACTCGATTTTTTCAAAATAATTTACAAATTATGATTGAAAATATTAATGTTTTATCAGACAACATTAATTTTAAAACAGAGGGATTTGCCGAAGATTGGCAAGCCATAAATTCAGTTGATTTTTGCGGAAGATATCAGGTTATCTCTAATAATAAAAATTCCGCAGGTCAGTACTTTACAAAAATTAAAATTTCTGTAACATCTATGCAGTAAAAACAAGTTTTGATACTTTCAAGTGTAAATAATGTTTTTATGTCACCAGTGTTTTTATAATATTGTTAATTTTAGAGAATAGGATAGTAAAAGAATATTTCTTTTAAACTTATGTTTATGTCGTAGTCTTTTCGTGAAATCTGTCTTTTTACGAAGATCCTGGTCTTTTTAAGAAGCGTCGCCGCATCATGTAAAATAATAAAGCTACACGATATGCCTAAGATTATCATAAAGAGCCGGCGCTGTTTTGTCATATTGTGTCCTAACATAGCTTAACTAATTTTAAAGTTGTACATTTGTATTTTAATTTATTTTTAATTAATAGTAAATACCTAACTAACTAACTAACCAAACTAGATACAACTAACCAAAACTAAGTCGATTCTTCACGAAATTGCCAATACCTAAATTTAGTCAGCACAATATAACGAAACAGCGTCAACTCCTCATATAAAGACTAGGATTTTCCTGAAAAGACAGATTTCACTAAATGACTTTGACATTCATACTAATTACAGTAATATATTTTTCTTGCATTTTTGTCCTCATTCATTATATTGCCCAAAAAGTATTGTTCCGTGACACCCCGTATAAAAACACGGATCCTGGTTTTACACCTTTTTATTGGATATCAGGTTTACAAACGTTTCTATGGTAACACATCAAAGTAACGTAATTATGACAACTCTTTAACCTTTAACTGTCTATCAACTTCTTATCTCTTCGAAAGACAAAACTAAACTGGCCCGTGTGGACTTTCTTCGCGCTTTTTATAGTAAAGTGGAAAAGAATGGAAAAGTCTAGAATTAGCTGGAAGAATTCCTGGTAATTTTTTACTTACCGGGCCCACGGCCGATTTTATTGAAATTTTGTATACTGGGGTTTTTTAGGGCGCTCATCACGAATCTGAAGTCAAATTTTGTCGGACACTTTTAGTTTTTATGTTATAACGCCCCACTCGGACCTAACCTCAAAATTGTACAAACTTTCCTAAAATTCCTCCTTCTTTAAACTAATTACAGCGAAAATTAAAGATTTTATGGAAATACACGTATTATTTTATACGATAAATTTGTTTTTACCTTCATTTAACAAATATGTTTAATAAAAAATAGCACAACAAAAATATTATGTTTACTTTTAAAAATGTCAACAAAATTGTCTAGTGATTTTAGACAGTTTTATGTTGGTACGCCATGGACCCAAGAAACAATTGAATGGCTTACTTTTTAAATTTAAATCGCGAAAAATAAAAATAATTTAAATTTATAAAGTAGGCCATTCAATTGTTTCGCGGGTGTCTGGAGTACCAACATAAAACTGTCTCAAATCACTAGACAATTTTGTTGACATTTTTAAGAGTAAAAATAATATTTTTGTTGTTCTATTTTTTATTAAAAATATTTGTTAAATAAAGATGAAATTAAATTTATCTTATAAAATAATAAGTGTATTTCCATAAAATCTTCCATTTTGGCTGTAATGAGTTTTAAGAAGGAAGAATTTTAAGTAAAGTTTGTACAGTTTTGAGGTTAGGTCCGAGTGGGGCGTTATAACTCAAAAACTAAAAGTGTCCGACAAAATTTAACTTCAGATTCGTGATTAGCGCCCCAAAAAACCCCAGTATACAAAATTTCAATAAAATCGGCCGTGGGCCCGGTAAGTAAAAAATTACCGAATTCCTTTACTACAGGATGTAAGAAAAGCGTAAAATGGATGTCTCCAGCGCCCTCAGGATAATCCGCAATGGCCGTCGAAAAAGGGAAAACTAAGGTAACCTATTTTGAATAAATTATTAACCTAAATAAAATAATTCTAACCTTTTACATTTCTATGAACTAAAAACTAACTAAAGTCCGTAACAGTATATTTTCCCTGAAAATATGCCCACTAAACATAGAATATTGCAAAACAAAATTTGGTATTTGATTATAAATAACATTATGTCACAAATTGTAAGTAACATTTAGAATTCATTACATACACTAATCAAAAGTCACCACGGGCACAAAACCAGAAAACCCCACCAAGCCCCCTAATATCACCCTCAAAGGTCACTGGGGATGATTTTGAATGATAGTTTGGTTAATTGCTCTGCGGAATTTTTCGATAGTGTTGGCGAATTGTAGCTACTTAAATAGTTACAAAGCTACAGCCTGACATCTCCTGTACCTGAATTTCTTACGGTGTATGTAACCTTCTTCCCCGACTCCAGACTCCAACCTCACCAACTACCAAAGTCTGCTTCCCTGTTGACGGGAGGCGAAGCCCTTTATTTATGAATTCCATTCCACGGCCAACTGTAGGGCCACGGGTTACCCTCCAACCCCAATAATTGGGTACCTACTCACACCTCCTTCCACGGCCTTGCCACATGAAGCTCCCGCTCACGGATATTGAATAATTTATAGCGAATTTCTCTTCATGGTAGGTCAAAAACCCTAGGGGAGTAGCTCTGGTCCGGATTCTCGCATCATTTCATGCAGAGGGTAATTTCGGCCAATTTTGGCCAAAATTCAACCCCGCGGAGCAACCCCGGGCATCGTAGAGTGTTTCGAGGTCAAATTTGAAACCAGCGCCCTCGAAAACTCTCGGAGTTTTTTTTACGTTATTTTACATTATTTTATCGACTTGGTATATGTTTGAAAGAATTATGCAATTTCGGGGATGCACTTTATGCACCCGAGAGGCACTTTGGGTGGACCAGCTCCCTCTTATATGTACAATGGATTCCTGGTGCTTTCCAGAGTAAGATGTCGAAAACCGTATCACGATCCGAGTTGGCTGGCAAAATCGATTTATTTTCGCCTAAATTGCTGTAATTTTCCTGGTCTATAGGTAGAGTTGGTTTCGGCGTGGCGTGTTTTATTCCAGAATCTAAATTTCTTATTTATGAAGGAAGTTTAACAGCGAATTGGTACTTAAATATTCCACAAATTACTTTATCTAAATTCTGCGATGATGTATAGCCTGTCTCAAAGTATACCGTGTTAGCTCTTGCCTTCATTTATGGATTATACCTGCCGACAGCAATAAAACTGCGGATCGGTAGGTATTAAAGGACAGAACATTAGGGACGGACTTTAATACATATAAAGATTTATAATTTATTGTTTATTTAGGTAAGTATAATCTAAAAATTATATTAAGAAATTAAATATATGCAAAGTTATCTATACATAATTACATTTTTAATCTAAATCTAATTCTTTTTCACTATCAGAGTCATCATTGAGATTAATTACAATAGGATTTATGTTGTTTTGGATAGAAATGTAAGAGTCCTCAATTTTTATAATGTGCTGTAGTGAATTTTTCCACCTCTACTGGTATGTTAGTAATTACATTTTATATCAAATTTATAACACTGGGACTTAAAGTAGGTGTAACATTTTCTGCTCTGATCTTTGATTTTACTCGGTTCCACAAATGCTCTATGGAGTTAAACATACAGTGATACGGAGGAAGCCGTGAGACAGTATGCCCAGTCTGTTCAGCCAAATTATCACATAAATATTGTTTTTTAATTGCATATGAATTTAGGACTTCCAAAAGATGCAATTTTTTGTAACTGAATTTAAAATAAATATCATATTCTAACAAACATTCCTGGATTTCAGTTTTTTTACTTGATGAAGCTGGGCTGTGGTAGCTTGCGTTATCCATGACAATAACACTGTTGTTTGAAATATTTTTTAAAAGATAATTTTGAAACCAGTTTTCAAAAAGTTCTGCACTTGTATCCTCATGATAATCCAAGCTAGAATCCTTAATATTCTTTGCAGACAACAGCAAGCAGTTTGGGACAAATCCGTCTTCTGAACCAGCATGTATTATGGTAATGCGTTTTTCTTTATTTGAAGGTGCTTTCGTCTGACAGTTTTGACTGGAATCAACCCATCCTTTGGATACTGTGTCGTGTGTATCGAACCATGTTTCATCAAGGTAAATTATGGATCTGTTTTCTAACCTATATCTTTTAATTTCTTAAAGGTAATTAAATATCCAAGTGCGTAATCTGTGCGATTTCATTACTACTTGTCTTTTGTCTATTTTGCGGTATTTAAATCCCATTTTACAAACAACTTTATGCAGGGTGGAACGGCTATATATTTATATTGGTTTCGTCTTCGTCTAGCTTCTTTTTCAGTTTATCCAAGGTAGGAATAACTCCGCTTTCATAAAGACAATATATATTTCTTCCTATTAGGTCCTAATCACTATTGTCTATACGGTAAGATTGAAAATCACTACGTTTTTTTCTTTTGTTCAATTCTTCACTAATAATAACATCCCTTATCGATGATATTGGAGTTTTTGTAAGTAGACAGGTTTCTTTTAAAGCTTCTTGTTTAATTAGACCTCTACTGATTAAAGTTTCATACACATTTTTCACAACCTGTTTTGCATCTAATAACAAATGATTTCGACGCGACATAGTTATATTCTCGTAAAACAACTTTTTTGAAACGCACAGTAAAAACGGTTATTCGACACTGCCACTAAAATATTAGCCAAAATATTTATATGCCTAATGGTTAATACTCAAGAAATACCTGGCCCACCCCTGCCCTTATGAACAAATGGGTTTACCCAATAACAATAGGTAATAAAATCGTTAAAGGTTTATTGGGGTATGGTCCGTCAAAAGCCATAACGATATACTTTAAGACAGACTATTCTGTTAAATTAGTTATACTTTCACCAAGACGGTGCCCCAACACATAATGCCCAAATAATAAGAACAAATTAGGATAATTTTTCAGAACATTAGATTGGCACCCATGGATTAAAATAACCGAAGAAAAGTTTATTCTTCATATTTCCCAGGAAACCAAAAATGGTTTTGGAATAAACCAGTTTGCCGTTAAGTTTTATTTGTCATCAGATCCTTAAAACGACGCGATATTTGCATTTGATTGTGAATTATTTGATATCAATTTTATAAATATGTTTGAAAAAAATTTTGAATATTTTGTCCTAAATTTTGGACGAAAAACTGTTATGAATTGCGAAATAATATTAAAGCAAGTTAAGTTATCACAAAAAGAACTCGAATTAAAAAGAAGGTAGCTTAAATTTAAATCACATGAGACAAATCTAAACAAACAAAAAATATCTGTAAATAAAAGGGAATTTATGCTAAAACAGCAGCAAGAAACCCTAGATGGTTTCTCAAAATTGTTAAAACAAATATCTCTACATTTTAGTGTTAGTAGGTGGTAGAGGAGCTTTCCTCGCCTGAGGCGGTACCACCCCACTTGCCCTTTAAAGGACTCGTGAAGTCTTAGTACGTTTCGAGTTCTGGGCGGTGAGTCAGTTTTCCTTCTTCCTCCTCCTTCTTTCTCTTTTAGTTTTTCTTCTTCCTCTTCTTTCTTTTTCTTTTCCTTTCTCTTTTTTTCCACTCTAGTGAAATTTGGAAATAATGATGATGGCACACCCGAACGTAAAGTTATCCGGAGGTAAAATACCCCTCCATTCGGTTCTCCGGGCAGGGGTACATTTGAGGGCCACCATCGAAAAGTCTGATATTCTTCCAAATATATGTGGTCTTAACTCCAACGTAAACTCTGTTGACCATTATCTTCAATCCTCAAACCCCACATACTATTTCTTACCGAAACCCAAATAAGTCCCAAAACAGCAACCAACCACCTCCTTTTCCCAGGTTATGAACTCATTTCATCTTTTTCGACCCCATGGCGGCGTCTGTGCTTACGTTCGCAAGGACCTGGCTTGTGCTAGGGTTTCTAACCTCGAATCGGATAGCCTGATATTCTTTGGCTTAAACTTACTTTCAGATCTTCTACCAAATTCATCTGCTGTATATACCGGTCCCCGTCTGACAATTCCCACAACGAGTTCTTTGATTTCCTTTCAATAAAGATTGACAATATTACTTCCCAGTTTCCATTGGCGAAGTAATCGTCCTCTGGGATTTTAATGTTCATAATAAGGATTGGCTAGGCTCCACAAAAACTGATACACAAGGCAGAGCAACAGAAAATTTCTAATTAGGGAACCTACCTACTTTCCTAGGGTTCCCACCCATAATTCTAACCCCTAGATATCTTTCTTACTTCCACCCCCGAACTCTATCAAGCATCAGTGACCAAACCATGGTCAAGCTCCCCTCGGTCGCTCTGACCATGGTTTGGTCACCGTATCATATTCCACTCATTTTGAGGCAACTGAAAGCATGCCGTCACGAACCGTCTGGCACTACAATTCGGCCGACTGGGATGGTTTGAGAGATTTCTTTGCCAGCTACCCTTGGAATTCTACCTGCTTTTCTACTCACGATCCTTCAGAAATATGTAAACAAATTACCGAAACAATTCAACTAGGCATTGAAACCTATATTCCCCACACTAAAAAGAACCCCATAACTTCAAATCACAAACCGTGGTTTTCTAAATCCTGTGACAAAGCCAGACTTTTAAAAATCCAAGCCCACAAAAAGTTTCTTCAAAACCCCAGTCCCGAAAATCGACAGGCTAGCATCGAAGCGAGAAATCAGTATAATCAGACCATCTCAGAAGCAAAGGACCGCTTTAACAATCGAATAAAAGATAAAGTTCTCTCTTGCTCAAATGGCAGTAAAGCTCTCTGGTCCTTTGCCAAAAATATTAGTCAGAACTTTTGCACAAATTCTTTTCCACCCCTAATCTCTGAAGATGGAATTGTCTCTACGTCCAAAGGAAAAGCCGAACTATTTGCCAAACAATTTGCTGCCAATTCTACGCTTGATCCTCCTATTAATCTTCCTCTTCCAACAGTTGTCCCTGTTGCTCATAAAATGTCCGATATAATTTTTAAAGTCAAACAGATCAAGCGTATTCTTTCTTCTCTTAATACTAAAAAATCGTCTGGGCTGGATGGCATACCAGCAATCGTCTTAAAAAAATGTGCTCCCGAGCTTGCACCCATCTTACCTCGCCTCTTTCGAATCTCTTACGAAAGGGGCAGCAAAGGAGTTGGAAAGCTGCACGTGTGCAACCTGTCCCCAAAAAAGGATCCAAAAGTTGCCCTTCTAACTATAGACCTATATCTCTTCTTTCAGTTGTTTGCAAAGTAATGGAAAAATTCATTAATTCCCAAATCTTAAAGTATCTGGAAAAACATAAGATCTTCCATGATAGGCAATATGGATTCCGTCACAGTAGATCCACAGCTGATCTTCTTTCCTTTGTCTCACACAACTGGAACAAGTCCCTTGAGTTTCTTGGTGAATCCCAGATAGTTGCTCTTGACATATCCAAAGCTTTCGATCAAGTCTCCATCCAGTCCATGATGGGCTTCTTAACAAACTTCCTTCTTACGGTCTTCCACCTAAGCTTTGCTCTTGGCTTTCCAGTTTCCTTTCTAATCGACCAATATCAGTTAGTGTAGATGGTCATTCCTCCAGCTTCTACCAAATTAATGCTGGGGTGCCCCAGGGCTCAGTGCTGCCACCCACGCTGTTTCTTCTACACATTAACGATCTTCTCTCTTCCACAATCAATCCCATTCATAGTTTTGCTGACGATAGTACCCTTCACTCTAGTATTCAATTTCTTAAGCCACCGTGTAATTCTGATTTTGAAAACAAGCGCAGGTCAATGCAGATATCTCTTTCACAAGACCTTTCACTGACCAAGAGGAATTGGCCAGTATAATTCCTTCTCTGGCAGCTCCCAACAGAGCAACACGCACTGCAACTTTTATGCATCCTTTTACAGTTCAGTTAGAGAGGCCCCGAACTTCCCGCTTTCTTCGTTCCTTTATCCCTAGAGTGTCAAGACTATGGAACCTGCTGCCCGCAGAAGTCTTTCCTTTTCCTCCCAATCTCCAAAAATTTAAGTCCCGTGTGAACAAACTCCCTCCCACCACACTGAAGACACCCACGGTACGTTAGTACTTAGGCATCAGCCTTCGTGGACTGTCCCAAGATAAAAAAAAAATTAAGTGCGTTAATTGTCAAAAAATAATTACTGACTCGATATATCTTTGTCCGAAAAGTCATTTTTATTGCGACACATGCCTTTTAGTCCAGTTAGTGGGGGGTTTTGCCTCCGAATTCTTTATAACTGAATCAATTTATTTAAAATTTTGTGTGTTGATAACTAAGGTCTTCAGGAACAAAAGTCACATAGTGCCGATATGCGCTGCCACCCCTGGGGTGGTTGCCACCTGTACTAGGTGGTGGTACTTTTTTTTACTTAGATAACCTCAAAATTCGATAGAGGGATTAATTTTAAGCAAAACGGGTGGCATACATTTTTTTCGCTAGATCAATACTTTCCGAGTTATTCGCTGCTGAAAAGTTGGATTTTTCGATAAAAAAAATTGGCTTTTTGAACAGTTTTTTATTAATTATTCCAAAACCAAGGGTTTTACGAAAAAACTAAAATAAAGCCTATAAAAAAACCAAATCGTTACAAATATTGTTTAATTCATTTTCATCAAAAGGGGTTGTTTAAAGGGTTGAAATGTTCTAGTTAATAAAAAATTATTATATAAGCAGAATATTAATTAATATTTTTATTTAAATACATAATTAAAATGTTTTAAGCTGCTCTTTTTTTCATGTTATCTTTATAAAGAGTATTAGTTTTTAACGGTTTTTAGGGTTTCAAAGGGTTAAAAATTGTGAATAATTAATTTTCATATTGAAGAACACGTAACAATATTCAAGACACATAAATAAACAAGATTTAAATAAATACAATGATTAAATCCAGTTTTTTCAATTTTTTTCAATAAAGGGTAGTTTTGACCCTTTAAAAACAAAAAGCGCACCTAGAGCGTATGTGACTTTTGAAGTGGAGGGTAAGATAAGCTTAATCTTAAATTTTTAGAAAAATTCATGTAATTATAAAAAATTCGGAGGTAATGACGTATTTTCCTCCCCAGTGACTGGAGTAATTTAGGCACGTGTAAAAGTTGCAATAAAATTACCGAATTTGTAAAAGTTCTGGAGTTTAGTAAAATTATGGTTAGTTGTGACTGGCCAGACTGTCAAAATTCAGTAGTGTACCGAATTACCTAAAACATAAATATTCCTGTTCGCTAAGACCATATAAATGTCCTTTAAATAATTGTTTTGAGACAATTTATTCACACGAAAAGTTTAAAAATCATTGGCATTGCCAAGTACCACCTTTGGTCACCGAAGACTTTTTGGAGTATAGTGAATATAAAGACTACGAATGTTACTGGTTGATTGATACTGAATTGTATCATGTAATAACACAATTTTTTCAAAATAGTTTACAAATTATGATTGAAAATATTAATGTTTTATCAGACAACATAAATTTTAAAACAGAGGGATTTGTCGCAGATTGGCAAGCCATAAATTTGGTTGATTTTTGCAAAAGATAAAAGGTTATCTCTAGTAATACAAATTCTGCAGGTCAGTACATTACAAAAGTTAAAATTTCTGTAACACCTATATGGTAAAAACAAGTTTTTATACTTTCAAGTGTAAATATATTTTTTATGTAAACTTAAATTGTTTTTATACTATTGTTTATTTTATAGAATAGGATAAGTAGGTAGTAAAAGAATATTTCTTTTAAATTTATGTTCATGTCGTAGTCTTTTAGTACAATCTGTCTTTTCACGAAGATCTTGGTCTATTTATGAAGCGTCGACGCATCATGTAAAATAATTAGGACCTGGCGGGGGGCCACCGCAAAAAACCAAGCCTATAAGAGAACTACATTATACATTTTTTTTATATTACTATGAACAATAGTCAATTCAAAACCTCATTGCTGCCTCAGCTCAGCGCGTTTAAATTAGATTTTTTTTACCTTGAAAAAAATCGTAAAACATCGTTTTTTTTAATATAACTCGAAAACTATTGATTTTAGGGAAAAAAGTATATAATCAAAATTGATGGGCTAATAAAACTTCGTTTTTTTTATAAAAATTTTTTGTAGCCCTTTTAGTTTTTAAGATATTAAAGATTTAAATTTAAAATAAAAACGCAAATATCTTAAAAACTAAGAGTTAAAATGTAATGTCCAAAAATATGTATTTTAGTAAGTTCTATAAAAAAGGTTATATACATATTTTTAATAATATAAGTATTAAAGGTGATATAAGCAAAAAAGTAATTTTTGCCCTTAAATATTTCGCTTATAACAATATATTTTCTGGTACAAGTAAGTATACAGCACCGATCCATCTAAAAATTAATTCAAAATGTTCTATTTATTGAATGAAACAAAGTAATACACTTGTGCCTCAAGGCAATGGGTGATAACCTGGATATTTTTTTTTTTTGGTCCAATAACTGTACTCCTTCCGATCTACTTAAAACTTTAACTTAAATGAAATTTAATCTTTATTTTATTGAAAAAAACATTTTTCTTATAAGGCTATCTACTTCTTCTAGGCTTAAAGTCATTCTTATTTAAATTATGGTATTTACCCATTCATTTACTACTTTAGGATATGATTAAATAAAAGATTAAACATTAATTCAACTGAAAAAAAAAAACTAAAAAAAATTTTATGTTACAAATATCATTAAAATTTTCTAAAGATCATTCTGAACGAGTAACTGTCTTTATAAATTATTAATATTATTATTTAAATCGTTAATAAAAATATTTAAACGATGAGCTAAACACATAGAAGCATAAAAGATCGAGAAATATTAAGCGTCCTGCCAGGTATATAACACCCAGATAGAGGAGGCACTTATTATTTGTTTTTAATCAAATAAATTTTAAATTTTATTTTAGTTAAAGTTTCAAGTGGATAGTAGGTACAGTTATTGGACCAAAAAAATTAAATAAAATATCCGTGCCACTAGGTTATCCCCCATTGCCTCGAGGCACATGTATATTAGTTTGTTTCATTCAATAAATAGAACATTTAAAATTAATTTTTAAATGGATCGAAACTGGTATACTTACTTGTGCCAATAAAATAATGTTATTAGCGAAATTTTTAATGACCAAAATCACTTTTTAATTATATCTCCTTTATTACATATTTTATTAAAATGTGTAGGTATATAACTTTTTTTATAGGGTTAACCAAAAGGCATATTTTTTGCACATCTCCTTAAGTTTTTAAGATATTTGAGTTTTAATTTTAAATTTAAATCGTTATTATCTCAAAAACTAAGAGGGCTACGAAAATGTGTATAAAAAAACTGACGTAGTTTTATTAGACCATTAATTTTGACTATATACATTTTTTCTAAAGTCAGTTTTTCGAGTTATATTAAAAAACTAATTTTCAAATTTTTTTTTAAAAAAGGGGGGAAAAAAAGGGGGGGGGGTCAAAAATTTGGGAAAATTTAAAATTTAAAAAAAATTTTTAAAATTTTTAAACCCAAAAAAAAAGGGGGGGCCCCCTTTTTTTTTTTTAAAAACCCCCTTGGGGGGGGGGGCCCCCCCCCTTTTTAAGGCCAAAAAAAATTTTTTTTTTTTTTAAAATTTAAAAAAAAAACCCCCCGGGGGAAATTTTTTTTTTAAAAAAAAAATTTTTGGAAGGGGGGGGAAAAAAAAAAGGGAAAAAATTTTTTAAAAAAAAAAAGGGAAAAAAAAAAAAAAAAAAAAAAAAGGGAAAAAAAATTTTTTCCCCCCAATTAAAAATTTTTTCCCCTTTTTTTAAAAAAAAAATTTTAAAAAAAAACCCCCCAAAAAAAAAAAAAATTTTTTTTTTTTTAAAAAGAAAAAAATTTTTTTTAATTTTTTTAAAAAAAAAAAAAAAAAAAAAAATTTTAAAAAAAATTTTTTTAATTTTTTAAACCCTTTTAAAAAAATTTTTTTTTAAAGGGGTTAAAAGAAAAAAAATTTAAATTTTTTTTTTAATTTTTTTTCCCAAAATTTTAAAAAATTTTTTTTAAACCCCCAAAAAAATTTTTTAAAAAAAAAAATTTTTTTTAAAAAAGGGGGTTTTTTAAAACCCCTTTTTGGGGGGGAAAAAATTTTTTTCCCCCCCAAAAAAAAAAAAAAATTTTTTTTTCCGAAATTTAAATTTTTGGGGCGGGAAAAAAAATGAAATTTTTTTTCCCCCAAAAGGGGAAAAAAGGGGTTTTTTGGGTTGGGGGGGGGAAAAAAAGTTTAAAAATTTTTAAAAACCCCAAAAAAAAAAAAAAAAAAATTTTTTAAAAAAAAAAAAAAACCCCCCCCCTTTAATTTTTTTTAAAAAAATTTAAGGGGGGTTTTTTTTTTTAAAAAAATTTTTTTTAAAAAAAAAAAAAAAAAAAAAAAAAAAAACCCAAAAAGATTTAAAATTTTTAATTTAAATTTTCCCCAGGAAATTTTTTTCCCCCCAAAAAAAATTTTTTTTTTTTTGGGGAAAAAAAAATTTTTTTTTAAAAAAAAGGGGTTTTTAAAAAAAATTTTAAAAAAAAATTTTTAAAAAAAAGAAAAAAAAAATTTTTTTAAAAAAAAAAAAAAATTTTAAATTTAATTTTTTAAATTTTTGGTTTTTTTTTTGGGCCCCCAATTCCTTCCAAATTTAAAAAAAACCGGAAAAACCCCCCCAATTTTAAAAAAAAAAACCCAAAAAAAAAAATTTTAAAATTTAAAAATTTAAAAAAAAGAAAAAATTTTTTTCCCCCCCCAAAAAAAAAACCTAACAAAAAAATTTTTAAAACCCAAAAAAAAAAAACCCCCCCCCCTTTTTTTGGTTTTTTTTTTAAACCCAAAATTTTTTGGGTTTTTTTAAAAAACCCCTTTTTTTAAAAAAAAAAAGGAAAGGGGGTTTTTTTAAAAAAAAAACCAAAAAAAAAAATTTTTTTAAAAAAAAACCCCAAAAAACCCCCCCCCAAAAAAAAAAAAAAAAATAAAAAAAAAAAAGGGGTTTTTTTTTAAAAAAAAAAGGGGGGGGAAAACCAATTTTTTTAGAAAGGAAAAAAAGGGGAAAAAGGGGGGGGTTTTTTTTTTTTAAAAAAAAAGGCCCCAAAAAAAAATTTTTTTTTTTTTTTTTAAAAATTTAAAAAGGGTTTTTTTTTTTTTAAAATTTTTTTTGGGGGTTTTTTTTTTAATTTTTTTTTTCCCCCCCTTTACCCCCATTTATGAATTTAATTTGGGGGGAAAAAAAAAAGTGTGGTTGGGTTAAATTTAAAAAAAATCGTCGATAACTTAAAAATCTGTTTGCAATTTTAAGTTTGCAAAAAAATTTTTTTGGATTTTCAGACAAAATCAGAAGATGAAAGAAATACAATAAAAAAAAATGGAAATTTTATTTTATTTATATTAAATATATTTTTATAATTAAATTTAATATTATTAAATGAAGAGATACAAGGTCGGTTTAATAAGGCAAAGTTGCGCAATTTGATGCTGATAAAATGAAACCTTAAAGTTTAAACTTTTTGAATATTTTCGAACACTTTTAAAAAGACCAAATTTTTGCAATTTCATTTTTATTTTTTTATCACTCTACTTGATTGGACATAGCAAAATAAATTTTACATTCCTTATTAGATTTACACACCGACGTTTCGTCTTTGCGCTGCCATTATCAACTTTCTTTTTATAAATACGGCCTTAGATTTTTTTACGGATTGACGAGCTCTAAGGTTCCAAAACTAATCGCAATCGAAAAATTCATAATAGTGGCAAGAAAAACAGAGAATTGATTTTTGGTAAGATCTTACCAGGAAATCATTAAAATGCTTTTTTTCAAATAAGTGCGATAAAGCCTTAGTTTTGGAACCTTAAAAGCTTTTAAAATCAGTAATAAAAAATCCGGGACCGTATTAAAAAAACAAAGTTGATGATGACAGCCCAAAGACAAAACGTCGGTGTGTAAATCTAATTACACTGTTTTGTAGAACAGAAAAAGAAGCAATAAGAATGTGAAATTTATTTTGTTATATAAAGTCATCAAAAAATAAAAATAAAATCCCGAAAATTCGTTTTTTTCAAAAGTCTTCGAAAGTATTTGCAAATTTTAAACTTTTAAGGTGGCATTTTGATCAGCATCAAATTTCACAACTTTATCTCCGTTTAATCGTCCTCGTTTCTCTTCAAGTTTGCGAGATACCAGTGATGAGATTTGAATTTGGGTCACCCTGTACATGATTTATATTTATCGATGGGTTTTATAATTTAATAATTTTCTTAATATACATTTATCTTGCCAAGCCACTTGTCCAACTTCGCTTTGAAAATAGTTTGCATATCAATTTCTAATTGCATTTACAACATGAAAAATTTCTCATAGGCATAAAAAAGATAGGATTGAAATGACGCGGCTTGCCTATGTCATGTGCACTGAAACTTCGATAGATATCAAAGAGATTAGATTGGAAACAATCTTTGCGTCCCGATTACTTTTAAGCTCATGTGTACCTGCACTTATCATAAAGAGCCGGCGCTGTTTCGTCATATTGTGTCGTAACATAACCTGACTAATTTTAAAGTTGTAATTTTTTAAATTATGGTAAATTGGGTAAATACAAAACTAACTACAGCTAACAAGAACTAACCTACTTCTTCGCGAAATTGTCAATCTTTATTCAGGTTATTTTACAGCACAATATGACGAAACAGCTTCAGATTGTGTAGCTTAATTATTTTACATGATACGCCGACTCTTCATATAAAGACTAGAATCTTCGTAAAAAGACAGATTTCATTAAAATACTACGACATTCATACTGAATACAGTAATAAAGTTTTTTGCATTTTTGTCTTCATTCATTATATTGCACAGAAAGTATATTTGCCCTTAGAATATGCCCACTAAACATAGAATATTGCAAAACAACATTTTGTATTTGATTATAAATAACATTATGTCACAAATTGTAAGAAACATTTAGATTACATAACAATCGCTAATCAAAAGTCTCCACGGGCACTAATGATTTTGACTGATAGATTGGTCAATTTCTCTGCGGAATTTTTTGATAGTGTTGGAAAATTGTAGCCACTTAAATAGTTACAAAGCTACAGCCTGACATCCCCTGTACAGGGTGTTTCCTTAAATTTTGACAGCTTCTAGCGACCTTATTCAGATAAAAATTGTAGAGTATCATCCAAACCGTCCGAATTTGCTACTTAAAGAAACAATTGAGCATCACCGGTGAACTTTTTGACTTATTGTATACTTTTTTTTTAATAAAACACCCTATATATTATGTGTTTATTGGATAGCACCTAAAACTCTCTTTTTAAAAATATATATGTTGCCTATAATTCATTCATCCATTGATGAAATATCCGCTATTAAAAAATCAAAATATTACTAATTTACTATATGAAATAAATCACAGTACCAAACCATTGAAATAATCAACAATTTTAATACCAAACACGATAAAAATTTGATTTAACAATAACAATATAAAGGTTTACATATTTTCTATATGCCCGCCATTATTATTTAGGCACTTTGTGTAATCATTTTCTGTTTTATCAATAGCATTCATAATAAAATGCGGCTTCTACTCGACCAAATTATTTATGCAATTGCGGACAACCAAGACATTATGGGGTGGTGCTCCATCCTGCTGCCAGATTATGTCATTATACGGGACGAATAGGCAAATTTTCCAAATAATTTTCAAAATCCCGTTTTTAAGAACTCTAAATATTTTTACCATTTAAAGAAAAGTGGTAAAAAGTAGGACCTATTTGAGTGTTGAGAATGCCGGAATTTCATTTCACACCTCCGGGGGTTTTATAATGCCCATAAATGACTATTTCGCCTGTTAAACAATTTTTCGGGAAAAGAAAACTTCATCCTCCATAATATTTTTTTTGAAAAATCGTTATCCCCTTTAAATTTTTTTTGAAGCATTCTGCAGAAATTTTCCTATTAATTTTGTTCCTCCGTCAACTTCGAACAGGTAAAACTTTGTATGGATGATATCCATATTTACAAAGGGTAATAAATTTTCTTTTTAGACCTATTGAAATATTTACTGGCATCTTCAGTCGAAAAAGAAGGATTTTCTACAAACACACATTAAAATTAATTTTACAAAATTTAAAGTCCTAATTAGTCATTTACCTTGAAAATATAAAAAAAAATCTCTAATTCTTCTTTATCTATATTCACTAATCTTTTTTTTTCCCTTGCAAATTTTTCAATCCAAAATGTCTTTCAATGTTTTGAAAGTGCTTTTGACGGCACCGGCATACCTGGTTTAAAAACCGATAATCGGCTTGTGCGCACTGGCATTTTATTATTCTTATAAAAATAAATTATTTCCCTCTTTTCCTCTTCAGTATAACCCATTGTGCGACTTAATATTATCAAAATTTAAAAACGAATTTACAACTAAATGTTATGTCGCATGCCACCGAAAATGTCATTTGATAATACTGTGATACTGTGATTTATTTCATATAGTAAATAAGTAATTTTTTTTATTTTTTAATAGCGGATATATCAACAATGGATGAATGAATTATAGGCAACATATATTTTTTAAACAGATAATTTTAGGCCCAAATTTAATAAACACATAATATATAGGGTGCTTCATTAAAAAAGTATTAAATAAGTCAAAAAGTTCACCGGTGATGCTCAATTGTTTTTTAAAAAAGTAAATTCGGAGGTTTTTTGGGTGATACCCTACAATTTTTACCCGATTTTTTTTTCTATCGGGGAAAAATAAGGTCGCTAGAAGCTGTAAAAAATTTTAGGAAACACCCTGTACCTGGTTTCCCACGATGTTTTAACCCCCCCCCCAATCCTTTTTTCCCCGACCCCAGGCTCCATTCTACCAACTACCAAAGCTTCCCCTTTGGGGAAAGGGGGGAAAAACCCAAAGGTAGGCCAACGGAATACTATCCAATCCCTTTTTATTCCCCCTGAATAAGACAATGAAAACAAATATACTAATTAGGTATTTTGGGGTTTTGGCGTCCGTGTTTTATTCTAGAATCTAAATTTCCTATTTATGAAGAAAGTTTAACAGCGAATTGGTATGTAAATATTCTGCTAAATACTTTATCTGAATTATGTGATGATGTACCGTTAGCCCAGTTCAATTAGTTATATTTTTAGGAAGACGGTGCCCCCACAAATACACAAATAATAAGAACATATTTGGATGTAAATTTTTCAGATCATTAGATTGGCGCCGATGGACCCATAAGGTGGCCTCCAAGGTCACCAGATTTATTAGGTGTCCCGTCAATATTGGGGGAAATTCGACGCGTAAAAATTGTCGCATGCGACAATCCGTCCATCGCAATTCGACGCAGCAGAATTCGACGCTGACAATGAAAATATCGTTGTGATATTCAAAAAAAACCCTTTTTAAAAAAAGTGCCCCCCCGATCGGTAACACCCTGTAAAGTATTGGGAATATTTATCAACGGCAAAAATATACGAAAGTTCCATTTAAAAAAAAAAGAAAATTAAAAAAAAAATAAAAAATTTTTTAAAAAAAGATTAGTTCAATTACAATATTTACAGAAAATATCTTATTAATAACTTCTTGTAAGGATAATTTAGACAAATTCAAAAGCCCCAAGTTCTTGTCGGTCATGGTTAGTTCTGGTAAGGAAAACGGCTTTTTATTTTTTCCCCCAAATTTTATATCAAACGTAAAAAAGTAGGGGGCCCTGATTTGCTTTTTTTCATTAAATCTTTTTTAGAAAAACCTACTTTTTTAAAAAACGCGCCGAGTTTTGCGACCAATTTGTCTGGGTCGAATTCCAAATGAGTCGTATTTGACCGCGTCGAATTGTCGCTGCAGGAATTTCCGTCGGCCTATTTGCCGCGTCAATTTGTCGCGCGATCAACTGTCCGTGTCGAATTGTCGTAGATCCGATTTATTAATTCTAAATTTTTTCCTTTGGGATTATTTGGAAATGAATATTTATCGTACTTAACATCATACAATTCAGGAACTTTGGAATGCCACAAAATAAAAATTTAGAAATTTGAAAGACCGTCCATTAATATTGATAAATGCACTACACATAATTAGAATAGTGTGTAATAAATGTAAAGAAACATAATGGGTTGCAGTTTGAATAATATTTTTAACAGCTAAATAAACCAAACTTTTAACCTTTTTTGGGGTTTGATTTTTAAA
>JAHBCN010010626.1:0-31324 GCA_019359885.1 Listronotus oregonensis | reverse complement strand
TATATATATATATATATATATATATTATATTATAATATATATATATATATATATATATATATATATATATATATATATATATATATATATATATATATATATATATATATATATATATATATATATATATATATATATATATATATATATACGGTGTAAAAAGTATTATGCTTACGATTTAAATAGGCAATAGTGAAGCTCAAAACAAGTCAAAAAGTGTGTCAAAACTTGACAGATTTTTGTCTAAACGATGACAAAGTTAGAAGTTTGAAAGCAATTATTCCTGGAAATCTTAATAATTGGAATCTTTCGTCTTAATCGCTTATCAGTAGATTCATTTGTTAATAAAATAAAGTAGATTTTTAATATTTCAATTTACAAATTAAAAAAAAATCCCAGTTAAAAAGTTAAAAAACAATTGGCAACAGAGCTACCCACAAGCCTTGTGACTAAAGTAAAGTCAGTTGTACATTAGGCTCACCGGCCCATCCGCGATATTTTTGTTTGTTTTTAAATCGGAAAAATATACAGATTTGTTTTAAATTTATAACAGCGTAGTGCAAATGTACTAAAGATTTTTGAAAACGGAATGTGTGCAACCAAGAAATCTTATTCTTTAGGCAAAATACAAAGTTGCTATTTTAAAACATAATAATTTGTGTTTTTAAAATGGATATTTAGCCAATCTTGTAAGTTCAACTATATTTTAATTACAAATAAAACTGAAACAATAATTACTTATTGTTTTTTACTTAAATTTAATTCCAAATTAAATATCAAAATTAATTGCAGGAAGTAATTTTTATTATTTGTATGTAAATAAACATCTCCCTAAAGAAAGTGTAAATATGCAAAACCTCGCAAAATACTTTTCACACCCTGTATATATAAACTCGGCTCTCCTATTATTAAAAATCTTTTTAAGACATGAATAAATGCTAATAACTTTTTAAATAAGTATTATATTTTTTTTGTCATAGTATCTATGTAATTTTTAAGCAAATATTACTTATTTGTTGTTTTTTTATTCTTACTTGCGCCGCCGCGCCGTGAGAAAAATATTAAAATCGTGCAAAATCGCACCTAATAAACAGTTTTAAAAATGTAATAATTTTACGAAGCTGCAAGTTACAACTTTTTATAAAATACTGTAATAGAAAACAAAGTTTTCTTCATCCATGAAAAAATTAATTTCGCCTTGTTTTACATTACCACATTTCTATGAAAGAAAAAGCAGGACATTTTTTATATTATTAGTTTTAGTTTGATTTTTTTAAAAGATTTTGTATAAGAGTTTATTGTGTACTATCAAATCAAGTTTTTAGTTTAAATTTTGTTTTATTAAAGACTCTTAATTTATACTTGGTGCAAAAGTTTCCATCCTTTTAATTTTCAAACATTTAATTAGTTTTAGAATACAATTAGAAAAGATTATGTCCAGTTGTTCGAAATAATACTGAATGCTTTAGTAAGTTAGTTGGCAGTATATCTGCTTTACCGTTCGTGAAATCCACCACCAGAATTCTTGTTACAGAGAGTTAGTCGGACACAGTTATAACCTAAATTAGTAACGATTTAAAGGACACAACTTCAGACAATGACCATTAGAGTCCTTAGAACCACGACGGATATTTTCTTTGTTAATTAATTACTTGCTAACCTCTACATTTTATATGTTTCGAATAGTATATACTTCAACAAACAGTGGTAAAATATACAGTATTTACAGAATTTCATAAAGGAGAATTAGTTACGAATTTTTGTCACCGTAAAAATGTACCAAGAATTTTATTTAAAGTATTTAAAATATATTTCGCTGACACTGTGGTTTCTTTAGACTGCTTATTTAAACTAATAGTAAGAAATTTACATTTAGACATTTAACATTTTTCTAAATTTCTAGGTGGTACAGGTTTATTTATTTTAAAGTAAACAGGGCTTTATTCTTGAACTTGCCTGTACTTTATAAAAAACGAATATAGCCATTTGGTGTATTTTTTTTTTCAGTAAAATTCAATTATCTAATTAAAAAAACATTTGTAACAAAAACAAAAGATTTACAGCACGAGTGACGTATTTTTTAAATGGCATCCCCCTTATATTTTTATACCAATGGATAGAGATTTTCACGAGGAATTCGGTGATATAGGGGTTGCTGGGTTTATTTTCTGCGGTTCTGCTGCAATTGTTTAAAAACTGCATGCTACTATGAGGATAGTTTAACCTGAAAAAAACCTGGCTGCCACAGGTCACAGGTGCTTATTTGTCACGTCAAGAATTTTATAAATACGTGTATTACTTTTTGGAGTAGTTTAATAATGAGGTTTTCATCAGAAGAACGGCTTCAAATTATAACTTTCTATTACAAATGTGAAGAAAACGCCAGGGAAAAGAAGAGTAACCTATGCGACGGTTCAGAGAACACTGAAATATTTTAAGTATCTTCCATATTACGTTCTTTCAGCATTTAATACGTGAACAAAATGAACTTCGCGTTTAATTTGTTTTCCAAATTTTAATCCATGAACAATATAACGATCCTACCCTGTTTTAAACGATTCTTTGAACGGATAAAGTTACGTTTACTACATCGGAAATGTTTAACCGACGCAATACGCATAGCTGGGCAAGACAAAATCCCAGGAAATTTCAAGAGATTAAATACCAAGGGAGGTCTTCTCTTCATGTCTGGTGTGGTGTGCTTAACAATAGAATTGTCGAGAAAAATATTCTATGAGGGATCCTTAACTGGAGAAAGATATCTCAATCTTCTTGAAAACGTTATTGGAGATATTTTAGAAGAATTGCCACTCGAAACGTATCGCAAGATAATTGACAAGACGGAGCGCCGCCCCATGCTGTGCGTCAAGTTGTGCAGTATCTCAATCGCCAATCAATCAGTGGATTGACGTTATGGCACTATTAGATGGCCACCTAATAGTCCAGATATTACAATTTGAACATTTTCTAGGGGTCACTATCTTACCAAAATGGGAACACAAACACGGAAGAATGGAGAAAAAATTGTAAATGAAATTAATCGTCTTAACCAAGAACCTCAAATAATATCGGCGAGCTTAGAAAGGCCTAAGGGGGTTATAGATTATGTTTCGAAAAAAGGGGCATTTAAATTATAATATTATAATTTTGTGTTATAAGTGTTCTTATTACCACCATATTTTACCTCGTATTGTATTTTATTTTTTTCCGTTTATTATAATTTTGCTGCTTGGTTTAGGAAATAGATATATCATATCATTTTTAGCATATAATATAATTTTAAGCCGTTCTTCTGATAAAAACCATATTATAAAACTACTTCAAAAAGAAATAAAAGTATTTTTAAAATTTTGACTTTAACAAATAAGCACCTGTGACTCTGTGGCAGCCAGGTTTTGTCACGTAAAACTATCCTTATAGTATCATGCAGTTTTAAGACAATTGCAGCAGAACCGCAGGAAATAAACCCAACAAGCAACCATTATATTACCGAATTCCTCGTAAAAATCTCTATCTATTGATATAAAAATATACGGGGTATTCCATTTAAAAAATACGTCACTTCTGCTGTAACTCTTTTGTTTCTGTTTCAAATGTTTTTCTGATTAGATTATTGAATTCTACGGAGAAAATACACAAAATGGCTATATTCCTTTTTTACAAAAGTACAGGGAAGTTTAAAAATAAAGCCCTGTTTATTTTAAAATGAATAACCCCGTACATAAAATGGTCCAAGGATATTTGGAATTTTTGGTTTATCCATATATGCTTTAACAATTATTTGCTAAAAATGTTTAATAATGGCGATAGATTAACCTCTAGTTGATATGCTGTTTTTTTATTTATTTCCAAGGATTTTAACTGAAAAAGTTTTTTACCTTCATTGGCGAAACGTGGGTTTCGTATTTGACACTGGAGGTGTGTCTGCATTTTAACGTGAAGCATAAGCAGAATCTACTTTATTTTAAGAAAAGTATTGCTATACTCTAAAATCATGTTTTCAAAAGTCCTCTTGGTTTGACCATAAACAGGTTGTATATGTGTGTTGTTGCTTTTCGATGAAACGAAAGATGACATTAAAGATTTTTGATGGTTTTCTTTATTTTTGACTTACAGAGCGAAATTCCCATTTTTAGACCGCTCTTGAACTTTATTATCTTGTCACTTACAACCAGTAATTGAATTACTTTAAAAAAGTAATTCAATTACAATTACCAATTACTCTTCTAGGTAGGAGTAAATTACGATTACCAATTACTAGCATGTTTGTTAAAAGTAATTCAATTATCAATTAAAACTAAAAGTAATTGAATATTTAAGCAATTACTTTATTTAAATTAGCAAATATATTAAATATATAACACTAACACTAAACAAATAAAATATTTATACTAATATGCATCATACGCGCACGTCACACTATTTAAACAGCTTTTTCGGCAAGTTTAACATTAAATGACTTTAAAATATATTATTTTTTTATTCTACCCCAAACGCCAACAGATTTTTTTAAAAAAGTATTAAAACGGTGGCAGTTAGCAATAATCGAAAATACTAAATCGGCGCCATTTAAATCCGGTTCTCCGGATTTAAATGGCCCGCCATGTTTCAAGATGCTCTTTCTGGCTGGCCAAAATTATGGAAGTTTTTCCATAAAGAAAGGTAATTAAATTTTTAAAGTAATTCAATAAGTTATTAGGTAGTTTAATTAATTTCAAGTAATTAAATTAATTTATAAGTATGCGAATTACTTTCTAAGTAATTAAATTACTTGGGATTCGTAAAAACCAATAACCAATTACGATTACATTATCCTATTCTTCTTCTTTTCTTCTTCTTCCTGGGAGCCGTCTTTCACTACCGGAGGCAGCGCAGCCTCTTGGGCTTTTTGTGCCTAATCTCCCATTTTCTTTTTATACCAATCCTCCTATTAGTCTTGTTCCTTCTTCAAGTCTGTATAACCCCGAGACTGGTTGGTTGATATATTCCTGTGGACTCATTTTCAGTTGCCCAAATAATGCCTGTCTTTTGTGATTTAACGCTTCACATTCACACAGTATGTGGTAGGCTGTTTCTTCCCCCTCGTCGCACATTCTGCAACTTGGGTTCCCATTGTATGAGCCTATCTTGTGTAGGTGTCCTCTTAGGTTATCGTGCCCTGTTAGCAACCCTACTGTTATGCGAAGTCTTTTTCTACTTTGTCTTAGTAGTTCTTCCTTCGTTCTTTTGGATGGGCCCCTTACGAAGCCCTTTCCATGTCTTATTCTACCAAGGTTCTCCCAGTATTCCTTGTGTTTGTTTCGGATCCATTCCCTTGTTTGCCCTCGTGCTGTGGTTTTGGTCACTCCAAGGGCAGGTTCTGGTTCAAAGTATGGTGTGGATGATCTATGTCTCGCTAGCTCATCCGCTTTTTCGTTGCCTTCTATTCCCGAATGTTCTGGTACCCACAGGAGAGTTACTCTGTTGCGTTCTCCCAGGAACTCCAGTTCTTTTTGGCATTCCCATGTCAGCTTGGACGTCACCTTAGGGTTTACTAGTGCCCCTAGTGACGCTGGGCTATCTGTTATTATGCAGATCCGTTTATTTTTGTAAGCCCTCCTGTTATTTTCTTTTACACAGTGCAGTAAAGCATATATTTCTGTTTGAAATACAGAGCTGTGTGTTCCTAGTGAAATGGAGAATTGTGAATTCCTCATTTTACTGTACACGCCCGCTCCAGTTCCCTGCTCGGTTTTCGAACCATCCGTATACCAGATGATGTCTCCAACCGTGCCGGGGAGATCGGGTTGCTGCCACTCACTTCGATCTGAAATTTTTACCTCGAAGTTTTTGTTGAATGAGTATTGGGGAATCATCTGGTCTGTTCTTTCGTCCAGGATGTTGCCGCCAACCTGACTTTTTATGTTGTTGTGTCCCAAACTAGCGAGACACCAGTTGGTTTTTGTTGCAGTCGGAAGTAGCTCATTCTTGCCTCTCCCATCACTATGAGGTTAAGTGGTGGAAGGTCTAAGAGACATTCCATGGCTGCTGTCGGGGTTGTTTTAATTGCTTCTGTTATAGCTAAGCAAGCAAATCTCTGTACCTTGGTCAGTTCTGTAACAGCAGTTCTTTCTCGCATTTTTGTCCACCATATAGTGATGCGTATGTTATCATAGGCCTTACAACCATGGTGTATAACCAATAAACCACGTTTGGTTTAAGGCCTCATGTTTTCCCATTAGAGCGTCTGATTAACATAAGAGTCATCTCCGCTTTCTTTCTTGTTTTCTGAAGATGGTGGTTCCAGGTAAGTTTAGAGTCTAGGATGACACCCAGATATTTTACCTCTCCCACAATCTTGATTGCAAGGTTCAGGGTCAGTCAGTCAGGTGTTCTAAGTTTGTTTTTTCCTTTTGGTGAACAAAGGCTTTTAAAAGGATTTTTAAAAAAAAAATTAATTTTTTTTCACGGTTTGGGGTTTGGTTTCAAAATTTTTGCCCCTACAAAGGAAAAAACAACTTTTTTTACTAGGAAAACTATTTGTCGAATGATGGCCACTGTGCCAATGTACAACCCCTGCAGCCACTTTGTTTCAGGGGAAGGTTAGTTCCCTTTTTCGGGGTGTTCAGTAGTTTTTATTGGTACTTATGATCAGTGGGGGGAATTTCCCCCGAGGTGATCAAGGGGGAAGGAAAATAAATTTTTCTTTTTTTTGTTTTTCCCACAAAATTTAAAATCTGGCGATTGTGCCAGCCCCCATAATCGGCTTTCCCCGTAATTTTTGTCATTTTTAATCACTGCCTGTAAAAGTATTTTGGGGAAGGGGTAAATTTCCCCATTTTTCCCCCCCTTTTGACCTATTTTTATGAACTATTTTGCCCATTTTTAAAGGTTTTTAGGTATCTGGGGGGGCCCAGGGGCACCCCGGGGGCAGATGCGGGCCTTTTTTCAGTTTGGGCCCCAAACACTTTTTTGGGTTTTTTCTGTTTTTCATAATGATTTTTATGTTTCAACTTGGGGTTTTTGGTTAAAACCCCTTTTTTGGGGGTTCCGCTGATGGGGAAGGGTTTTTTCCCCCTTTTTGGGCGCGGGGAATTTCCCAAAAGGGTTTCCCGGGCCCCTTGTTCCCCTAATTTCCAGCTGAGTTGCTTTTCCGGCTCTTCAAGGTTTCCAATTTGGGGTTTCAGTGTACTTTTATCCAATACTACATTTATCCAATACTCCCCGCTTGAAACGGTAAGTTGCTAGAAAAAGTTTTTCGGCTTTATAATTTTTTGGTTGGCAGCCTCCAGGTTGGTCGCACGCCCCCCCCCTTTTTCGTGGAAAACAGTCTTTAAACCCCTGAATTCGGGTGCAGTATTCCGCGTTTCGTGAAAGGAGCTCCCCGATCTAGTGGTGTCTGTGGATGACCATGAGTTCCGAGGTGTATGTTAATGATGGACCCCTGCATTGACGGATTTTTTTTTTGGCGTTAAGTTCGGTTCAACCACTTTTTTAAATCGCCCGAATTCCCGTTCCGCTCCCCCAGTTTCCAATCTCGAAAGACTGTCCCCAGATACCCGTTGTCTCTTCTGGGCCCAAGCTTTTATATCCCTGCCCCCCGCTACATTACCTTTTTCGACCATTTTACCCCCTTTTTTCATGCACGATCGGACATTTTTCGAGGCCAAAATTCATTTTTATGTCGGCGCAAAGCTCCTGACTAACGAGTTTTTCTAACTGACTTGGGCCTCTGGCATACAGCTTCAAGTCGTCCATGTGAATAAGTGGGTGAGCTTGGTTTTATCGTCTAAAGGTACCATATTTTTTTCGGTTAAGCAAACTGTTAACGGGGTTTAGTGCAAAGGAAACCCTGCTGGGGTTAAACTATCCCCTTGAAATATGCCTTTTTTATAGAGATCTCTTTGGTTTTATAGGACTTTGTAGCTGCTTTAAGAAAAGCAGTACGGGTTTATCAGGGTTAAAAAAGGGTAATGACTCCATCATCGATTTTATAGATGCGAAGAAATTTTCCCGTAACCAAGAGTGCACGGCAAAAACCTTTGATAATCGATCCGCCAAGAGGTTTTTGTCTCCTCCTCGCTTTTTGGTGATACCAATTTTCAAACATTTTCATTTAACAAGCCCTCTAGAACCGATACCCCAAGAAATGTAAATCGTTTTTTTTTTTTAACTAGTCGGTCAAGACTACCCTTCTTCCCTGTTAAACTGTCAGAGTACAAAAAGTCAAATTACTAAATTTTTAACCGGTAGACAAAACTCTCTGAGCGGAATTATTTTTATAGAAGTTAACTGTTGAATTAGTTTGTAGATAACTTTTTTTATGAACAACTAAATAATTTTTTTAATTAAATAAAAGTTAGTTTTATCTCTTTAATAATACATTTACCTTGCCTCTAGGAGGATTAAATTACCAAAAAAAAAAAAAAAAAAATGTTAAAAGTGTTTGTTTAATTAGAGCGGTATTTTATGTCCTATTGCTTGCGCGACTTCGATTCACATAATTGTTCTTTTTCACTTAACAACCATATTTCACCACAGTTTTATTATTATACTTTATTTATTTTAATTAGAAATTTTTGAAAAAAGCCGTGAGCCGATTTAAGTAAATTATCACGTAAGTAAATAAAGCTAAAAATCAAACATAGCAATTTCCCATATTTTCTGAAAGGCTACCAACATCCATTAACCATATTACATTAAAATAAACCAACTGCAACCGTGAACAAATCGATTGGTAAAAGGTTCCTTGCAATGGAAATTTATAGACTGTACGACCGTACACTTTGTCAGTAAAGGACAAATGTTTTCGTAAGTAGAAGCGGTTTCAGCGAACAGAGCAAATAAAATAGAGAGGCGACCGCTTGCGTCTGGTCCGTTAAATTAAATCACAATGGATTCGGTAGTATCGGGTTAGTGTAAAGTGTATCTTTTTACGATATTCTGGTATATGTGTCGGCTTTTATTGGATAATTTATATGTAAAAAATAAAACTAAACTTATTCTATTTGGTCGCATTTATTTATTTAAACTATATAAAGGGTGTTGCAAAAACACATTTACCAACGTAAATGCTATTTTTCCATGGCCAAAAGTAGGCTAACATTTTTCTCTAAATCTTAATAAAATAATAAAATCTATTTTTTACTTACTAATGTTTCCCTAAAATCTAACAACACCGCCTTAATAATTATAAATCATTCTTAAAAAATTCTCTTTAGCAATCTTAAAATAGCGAAACAAAAGAAACCGCACGTCGGTATGCAACGCCACCACATCGACATGCTTTCGTGAACTTGTGATGACGTAGCGCGTCGGCGCATCCAATGAGAGCTTATAACCTTGGGTGGAGACATCTGAGCGGTTGAAATGGGACCCGTGGCTGGAAGGTTTTTTCTATTCTTTACAACAACGTAAAAATTCTCTAGCATTCAGGGCAATCGCGGACATGATCTATTAAGTAGTTTATAGAAAAATAGTAATTGTTTTCTATACTTTGTACGATAGTAAACATTTTTTTTAGCTAGTAGAGCTACCTTAAATGTTTCTCAATGTTAATTATAGATTGACACATTCTATGCAAAGTTGAAAAGCAAGGTGTAATTAAAGTGATTGTAAAGAACTGAAGCAGGACAGGCTTGGTGTTAAAAAAAAAGATGATGGTGAATGGTATTTTTGGAGATTAGCTGGATAAAGAAGGTAATACCCCAACTTGATAGTTGGTGAACAATTTGTACCGAGTGGCACAGAAGTGGCCAGTGATACCGGGTGTCCCAAAAACTGTAAATAATTTCTAAATTTGACTTTAAACTTTCTTACTTCCATAGTGATAAGAAACAATTTCCAATTGTGTCGTAATGCAGATAGATTTACGCCTCATAGACTTCGAAAGGCCTTTTGGGTTTCTAGTAAAATTTAAGTGGTGTAGTGATGTATATATTTTACTGTAAATAAAAACTTGTGAATAGTTGTTTTATTCTTAGTGTCTTATTAAGCAATAGTTACTCTACAGGGCGTTCAAAACCTAATTTGCAACTATTGGTTTTCAGTTTTTTTTAGTCGATAGCAAAGTTTGTTGGCAACTACTTATGGTGCGAAGGCGTACCGATTAACCTTTTTTCATTAAAGGGCAAGACAGAAATGTTTAAATTAAAATAGACATGGTTATTTTAATTTAAAAGATCCGTCATATTTTACAAAAGAAAATTTGTATAAAAAAAGGTTATAAATAAATTTAGAAGACGTCAAAAGAGTTAGAACTCTTAATCGCGCTTTTCTTTTTAAACTATCTTGTAGAACGCAAAAATATGTAATTAAAACAGTACATTAAAGTTTAAATGTTATCCTAAGGATTTTCTTTCTATATAGGGGTTAGGGTCAATTTAAAAAATGAACATTGTAATAGAGTGTGGTCTATTAGAACAAATGTATGAAAATATTTTGTTTAAAGTGGATAAAAAATTTCAGTTTATTAGGTTTTGTACAATTTGTGATAAGAACATATATTTTATTATATAAAATAGCAAGCAAGCCAAGATTTTTTTATTAATATATTTTCATAAGGTATTACGCAGGCACAAAAACAAATACATATAATATAATCCAAAAGCCGTACAAAAGCAAAAAACCAAGATACAAATCTAATAATTTAAAAAATTCTGAGAACTTTAACTTTATAACTTAAAATACAATGTAATAATATTTGTGACAAAGTTTAATTGTCCACAAAATTTCCTAAAGTTTGAAAGCAAAGTTAACATAGTTTTGATTTTAATTATTCTTCAAAATATATTTAAGTTTCTGTTATATTTTAAAAAGCATAAACGAGTGGTTATCAAAAGGTTGATATGTTTCTTTTTTACTTTTAAAAGGTTTTTTAACCATTTTCAGGTGTTCTGTAAGTCGGAAAGGGTCAACTGACTACTTGGCGTGCACGAATCTATTTTCTTAGATCTGGGCCGTCTGAACTAAGTAAATAAAAAGTACCATTGTTCTTTCTTAGTAACGAGAACTTACAAAAAGTACTTCAAAATACAACATTTTGTATTTTGTTTTACTAAAGCAAAAGTAAACTTTATAGCATAAATACCTAGCAGTTATTAACTGTGCATGACCATGGTTTTAATAATTTTAAATTATTAGAAAAAATATTTAAAAATTATATTAAAATTATCGTTCTTCCCTAAAAACCTGAACTAATAGAAATTGCTTCAAAATATGTTTTTTTTTTCATTATAACAAAGTTTAACTTTTTTAGAATATCGAAGTGTGTAAGCTTTCACGGCCAATTTTAACTACATTATATGGGTTTTTCGAGCTTATTTGCCGTGGTCTGTTGGTATTTCTACCTGACGTTTTGTCTTCTACTGCGACAGACATTATCAAAGGTGTGTCCGAGGTCGAAGTACTCTTCCTGACGGCTCACGGTTGACTGTTACGGCGACTGTCGAGGCTTCTGCTTTTGTTGGGGTTTTGATGGGCGGGGCTTTTGGTTCCGTTTCAGCCAATGAAAAAGGGCTTGTGTTTTCTGCCTTCATCTTTAGCGTTCTTGCATCTTTCAGTGCTGGTATCCAGGTTTTGCCAAGATTGAGGCCCTCTTCTTTTCTGTTAAAGTTGTTCTTATGTTTTTGTATTTCTATTGCCTCTCTGTATATTCTTGGATAATAATTGCTGTCCTATCTAGGACTTGTGTGTTGTCAAAAAGGATCCTGTAATTGCCCTGTAAAAGTGCGTGTTCAGCCACAGCGGATTTATCCATTTGTCCATATCGACAACTCCTTCGGTGTTCTTTAAGCCTGGTGTTGATATGATGTTTTTAGAATAAATACCTCATAAAAAAATAAAATTGATGTAAATTAATTTGTAATTTACTTTAAGTAATCTTCTTTATGGTAATAAAACAGAAATGTTTAAGGACAGCGGATTTTTATAATAAATTTTAAAAAATTATTTTAATTTTTAGTAGTTGTTTACAGACCAATCACCTTTTTAAAATAAGTCTGCATATTATGATAAAATTATTTTTAATCTTTGGCTCACCGACAAAAAATGTACCTTTTGTTAAAAATATTATCTTTTGTGGAATTATTCATTAGTATTTGACCAGTTCCGGTCATTTTCGCCGCAAAACTGGACTTTTAGTTCTGTTTGAGGTACAGCAGCAAAAAAACCCAACCGCTGAGCTGTGTTCACACGTCGTTGTCGTGGTTGGGCCCAGTAGGATCTTTTGGAATATGCGCTAGAGTTGCTGGTTATCGGCAACTCTTTTGGCTAGCTATGGAACGGGATCCGAAGCTAAGATGAACACAAAGCTTAACTCAAGGTGTTAGCATACCGTGCTGATGAGTGAATGACATCCTGTGCCTTTAACAGGTGTCTCCAACGGTGCCTCTGAGATACAGGGCGACCTCTCAGAGTATCTAGCCTTAGTGCGGTAATGCGGGGCTCTGCCGTGGTGGACTATTACTTTTCTAGCTCCAAACAGAAAGCGGACAGAACCGCTTTTATAGGAAAAAAGTGACAAAGGTGTGCTGACCGAAACGGATAAATCCGTTTAAGAGGTGCCACTCAAGGTCATAAGCAGACAAAGGTGCGCCGACCAAAACGGGTGAATCCGTTTCAAACGGCCCCTGAAGTCACCGGCGCCTGTTTCACGGGGAAGGGCTAATCCATCCCGAACAAACAGGTGCTTAGGAAAGGATCCCTGAATCCAAACAGAAGGCGGACAGAACCGCCTTTATAGGAAAACCAACTGACTAGAGCCGGAGATGCGGTCTCAGAAGAAATCTGGTTCCTGTAACAAGGACCTGGTATCCACGTCATAGCTCAGGAGAGGAGGGCATGACGGATTAGTGTCTGCTCGTCATCTCTCCAGGAGACAGGAGACACCAGAACACATTGAAACATTGTGCTCGTGTCCGAGCGACACGAGTAGAGGAGATGTAAGAACTCTCTCCCAATTTGGTATGGATTCATTAGAAGTGCGATCCTATTGGGAGAAATATAAAAAGGTGTGAGCCACAATAGACCGAGCGGTCCCAGTGGAGGGCGTAAAAATTCCACTCACTTTAAACCTAACTACCTACCTACAGCAGCAAATCGGTCGAACATACGACCAAAATTTATACTGTCTGATCAGAGGAAACCTTTGCTCGCGGATTATTTAGTAAACCATTTTTAAATTCACTAAACCAGTTTAAGAATATTTAAAAATGCGTAGGGTGTTTCTTGTTTTTTTTTGTTTTTTGGTCAGACATAATAAATAAAAAATTACTCAATAGTATATAAGCTATACAAAAGCTAATTAATTCATGTCGATACTGCACTTGAAAAGCCGAACCGAACTTTTAGTCCCAACAATAATCCAAAGAGCGCTAATCCGATTACCAATCGATACTAAGCCGATTCAATATGAACCGCGAACACGAAACTTAAATCAAATCAAATATGCTTTATTAGGGAATAAGATTTTTGTTAACAAAGCTGTAAAAAAGTAAAACTATTTTATTTGACCTAAATACAATAATATACAATGTTTGGAAATTACCAAGTCTAAAAACAATCCATTATAAATATAAAATTTTTAAGGACCAAAACTAAAGTATATTATTAAAACACAAAAAATATAATCACTCTCAAAGGTCCAGTAAACAGATTTTAAATCAGTATAACAATTTAAAACAAAACTACGCTTAACAAAAAATGGTGTCAAATGTTAAAATAATACACAGGGTGATTCATCAGGAAATGTCAATACTTCAGGTACGTAGTCAGGGTCCAAAAATAAACAAAAAAGTCTATACAAATAGGGGTCCGCAAGACCTTTGTTTCCGAAATACAGGGTGTTAAAGTTTTAAGTTAATTTTTCTATTTTTTTAATAAAATCTATGATAATATTGGAGTAAAAATTAGTATCCGGGGGTTTTTTGGTATGGCGGATTTGAATCTTATCTTAGTACGGCTCTTACTTGTAGGGGGTGCCACCTATAGGTCTTTTTACTATTTTGAACAATCACAACTTTTTGGTACGGCCCTGTATTACATTTGTAAGTAAATTAAATAATTGCATTGTCATTTTTACGTCAAAATGGTATACCTGTTAAAAGTTGATGATGAGCAACCGTTTTCGAAATATTTGGATTTAAAAAAATTACCACGCATCTGATTTTATTATTGCAAAATTTAAAAAAAAAGCAAAATGTATAATAAACCAATATTTATTTTAATTTTCAATAAAATTATTTCTCTTTTATTATGTTCAGCAAAACATAAACTAGGTTTTATAATTTTCAAAATAAAATTTTTTTCAAAAAAAACTTTAACACCCTGTATTTCGGAAATGAAGGCCTTGCGGACCCATATTTGTATAGACTTTTATGTTTATTTTTGGACCCTGAATACGTACCTGAAGTATTGACATTTCCTCATGAATCACCCTGTATATTTTACAGGTAAAGTAGATTGTTCGGGAGAGTTGACTTTGTCTAAAAGAAGTAAACTCTTACTAAAAGTACCAGTAAAAGTTAATTGAAAATAAGCAGATCAACTTTACCTAACTTGCTGTGGTTTAGTAAAAGTTGATCCCGAGATGTTGCTACCATATTGAATAAGATCTACGCAGGGATAATTTAGACAAATTCAAAAGCCCTCAGTTCTGGTCGTCCATGGTTAGTTCTGGTTAGTTAAAGCGACTTTTAATTGTCCCCAATTATATTTCAGACATGATAAATCACTAAAAGTAGGAACTGAACTAAACCGAAATTAAATGCTTCTTAAATAGGAAATATTTCTAAATAAAAGTTTTTATCATAAAAGCTTTTCTTTTTTATTTCTTTTTTAGTAGGTAGTAGACCGTTTTTTCTTGCAAAAAGTCAACTTTTCTAATTCGATGCAGCAAGAGTATACTTTTCCTAGGTACAGTCAAATCTGACTAGTGAATGTTAATCAAAATTTATCACTTTTCGCTTTTAATCAACTTTTACTTAAAAGACCAGTAAGATTCGACTTTACCTAGGCCAAGGCAACTCTTAGTAAAGAAGCTACTTTTCCTGGAATATATACCTTATCCATTAAGATGCCTTTCACTATAGAGGCGGCCCTATTTTCAGCAACAAATTAAAATTATAAATATTAAAGCTAGAGATCCGGTAGTTGGGAGTTTTTAATCGAAAATTTCCTCCTCTCTACGGACCTTCTTTCAATTTTTGCTATCTTGTGCAGTTTTTGAGTTATCAACAAAAAACAAAATTTTTTTCTTTCGTTTTTTGTTATTAACAATTGCAATTTTTATTTACAGAAAAAAATCGATGTAACACATTTTTTAGAATTGCAATCCACATCGATTGTTGCTCATATTTTTCGTACTCGTAACCATGTTGCGCAGAAAACTCACTTCTTGACTAGACTATAACGCATTTTTTAAATTTTTAATTAAGCACCCTGTGTATCAATGCTAAATGTAAAAAAGCTTTTTATTATGTAATCTCCTATTTTTTTTCCGTTAAAGGGCCTTGGGGCATAAGGTGGGGTAATCGGCTTTTTCACTTTTTAAAATCTCACCCAACTAGGCTTGTTGAAAATAGGAAGACGTGCTTTTTCCTTTTTTTTTTTTTATTTACGTGGGTGCTTTAAAAAGTATTTTATTAAATCTTAAATAACATCTTTTTTTTAGTTTTGCTTGGGTCAATTTTTTATAAAAAAAATTTGCGGAAAGTAATTTTTTTTAGGCTTTAAAAATGTCTAATATTTTTTTAACAAAACCTTTAGATCTAGCTTCATACATTTTTTCATAATTTTTGAAAGAGTGATAGGGGGTCGAAAAATTCAAAATCTCTTTTTTTGGCTATTTTTTGATATTTTTTTAGAAATAAACAATTTTTATTATTATTATTTTTTATTTTTCTCACAAATAAAAGTTTTTAATAACTTTTGGATTAAACAGATTTAAGGTATACTAGTAAACATAATTTTTTTTAAAGACCCCGGAATTTTCTATAAAATTTTACTCGCTTTACGAGCACAAAACCCAAAAACCCACCTAATCCCTCCAAAATCACTTTTAAAAGTCACTGGGGATTTTTTTTACAAGAAATGAGTTTTGACCAATTGTTTTTAAACTTTGCATACTAATAGTTCTCAACATACTAATCAAAAGTCTTCAAGGGCACAAAATCCAAAAACTCCCTCAACCCTGGAATCATCCTTAAAGGTCACTGGGGATTTTTCTTATAAAAAATGTGTTTTGGCCATTTGTTTTTAAACTTTGCATAGTGATAGTTCTTAACGCCCTTATACAAAGTTTCCACAAGCACAAAACTGGAAAACCCACCAACACCTCATAATCACCCTTAAGAGTCGCTGGGTTTTTTTTTAATATGGAAAATTGGTTTTAGCAAATTGTTTTTAAAGTTTGCATAGGAATAGTTTTTATTACGCTGATCAAAAGTCTTAACGGACACAAAACTCGAAAACCCTCCCAAAATCACCCTTGAAAGTTACTGGGGATTTTTCTTATGGTACATGAGTTTTGGCCAATTGTTTGTAAACTTTGCATAGTGATAGTTCTTAACACGCTAATCAAAAGTCTCCACGGGAACAAAACCCGTAAACCTCCCCAAAATCACCCTCAGAGGTCACTGGGAAAGATTTTGACAGATAGTTTGATCAATTGTTCTGTGGAATTTTTTAATAGTGTTGTTAAGTTGTAAGCACTTAAATAGTTACAGTTTAAAATCCGTGAGCAGGAACTTTATATGGCAAAGCCTTGGAGGAGGGGGTGTGAGTGGATATTCAATTATTGAGGTTAAAGAGTAACATGTGGATATACAATTGGCCAAGGAATGGGAAAATGGGAAGTCTGATCGGGGAAGGAGGTATTGGGGGAGGGAGAGGGGGTACATACCCCATAAGAAATCCAGGTCTCGGATATATCAGGCTGTCGCTCTATACCTACAATTCGACAACACTTTTAAAACATTCTGCAGAACATTGACCAAACTATTAGTCAAAATTATTCCCAGTGACCTTTGAGGGTAATTTTGGGGGGTTGGGGGTGTTTTCGGGTTTTGAGTTCGTGGAGACTTTTGATCAGCGTGTTAAGAACTATCACTATGCAAAGTTTAAAAACAATTGGCCGAAACCCATTTTTCACAGAAAATTGTGGGGTCCTTAAAAAAAAATCGTCTTTACCAGTTCATTTTAAATCTTTTTAATCCACATGCTGAGCACGAACTGGCCATTACTAGCCAAATTAGGGAGATTCCACATAAAGACGTCGTCAACTATTTTAAATCAGTAGGTTGGACGAAGCAGTAAATCTCCCGCCTACAAGAGGAAGCACAAAGGACATACTGAGGTCTAGGTGCAGAGGTATATTACCACCCTCTGAACATTAAGATCAGATCCACAAGTTATTTCACACTTTTATTCTTATTAAAAAATTATTCAAAATTTTTAAAGCCTAAAAAAAAATTCCCCGCCAAAAATTTTTGAAAAAAATTGTGCTTTATTCGCGCTTCGAAAACCTTTAATTTGGAGCAAGCAAAAGTAAAAAATCTTTTAATTCAGCTAAGAAAAAAACCAATAATTTTTATGATTTAATAAAACACTTTCTGGCATCCACGTAAATAAAAAAATATTTCTATTCTTAAAAAGCCTAGCTGGGTAAGATTTTAAGAAGTGAAAAGGCCGATTACCACCCCTTATGCGTCAAGGCCCTTTGTGTTTAGTGACAATATGAATTTTTTAAAAAATGTAAGGAATATATTTTAGGAAGTAACATGGTCAATTTGCGGTTGTTATTATTTTAGTTATTAATTGTTGAGAAAAACAATTTGTAAAAATATATAAAAAAAATTCTTTGTACTAACCCCAAGCTACTTATTTACCTGTAAACGAACTTTAATTTATAACTCTTGTTTAAAAGTTTTACAGAAGTAGTAAAAAATATATATTTCATTATTTTATAGCGTGCACAATCCTGACGTGTACATTAAAATTTTTATACTTTATTTTTATGCATATTAGGCAAACTTTTATAAAAACTTTTTTAGCCTAATTTATATCTTTTTCAATTTTATATCCTACTTTATGGAGCGACATAAATATAAGCATTTTGAGGTAAAGTGTAAAACAGGCATCTAGACGTGGCCCTAAAAGTGGCTTTCATGTCAAAAAGCATTTAATGCTGCACACATAAACTGAATTACTGTGCATGACAATGATTTAGGAGATAAAACTGTAACATAACTGGCTCTAATATACATGTCAGGGCGATATGCTTAATATTTTTCAGTGGCGTATGAATAGGTTTTAAATCAAATAGAAAAAATAAATATTTATTATAGTCAGTGGCGTTTTGTAATCATCATTTAATGACATTAAATTCTTAGTTACCTAATCAAATAGTCTTAGACAAAAACAAGAACACATTTTTATTCTAATTTAATTATCTAACAGGATAAGTAAAAATAAGTGGCTTATACAAGTACCAAGATGTAAATAAATATTTTTAAAGTAATTTAAATTTATTTCTAATTTTTTAATACCAGAGGTTCATTTATTTATAACTTTACAACTTATAAGTTTTCTTACAAATTACTGTACAACATTCATTGAATAATTTGAAAATTACATTTATTCAAAAAATTAAATTATAGAAAACACCTTTAAGGCATATTATATTAAATTGTCCACATACCATGCCTTATCTCTTTTTGGTTGGATGTACGATAGGGAAGGCATGTTTTTGCTGGTAACCCTTTGGAAGAATGTATTACAAGAATTAAGATATGCTTTCTCTCAGGAAAGTCCGGAAAAAAGTCGATTTTTTCCAAGTAATCCCTTATAACGTTGTAAGCATTGACCGTAGAGAAAAATTGTAAAAAAACTTTCTCTATTAAATTTTTCAGAAGCATGGGTAAGTTAGAAATCGTTAAATTCATAACGCTTGTTGTAAAATGACAATAACCAAAAAAAGGAAAAGAGCATAGTTTAAAACGTAATTTTTTGGATCCTTTAGATTTTTCTGAGGAGCACCAATTGTTAATTTTGCAAGTTGAGTAGAGTCCAGAATATATTATTTTAAAGCGTTGGCCAACCATAAGTAAAAATAGCTTAGATAGTAAGAAATAGTCTATATATTTAACTGTGTTGGTTTAAAAAATATTAATTTTGAAAGCATAAAAACTTGTTTTGTTGCGTTTATTGTGTATAGCACAATAAATATCTGTAAAATCTAACATTTAACCGTTAATATACAATTAAAAATAGCGCTTTTAATATAAAAAAGCAAACTTATAATGTTTAGGCGTCAAAGCGCCTAAATTTTAAATTAAATCCTAAACCTTGATTTTTTTTTATTATATAAATTATTTTAAATAATTGCTTTAGAAACTTTAAAAAATTCAAATTACCTTGACATTAGAATTTTCTAGCTAAAATATTTTAAATAATTTCATTTAAAAGTCTTAGAAATGTGTTTTTTACTTACGTACAACATATTTTAGATATGTTTTACGTCTTTGAGGATATTTAATGACCATTATGTATTGCGTTAAAGCACTAAATGGTGAAAAGCTCTGATTTCTAAATCTGGTTAATGACCACATTTTTTTAAAATATAAATTGGTGATTTGCTTAAATTAAAAAAGTTAAAAAGTTATTGATGTAACAAAGGTCCTAATTTGTACAAGAACCTTTCCTAAAATAATAAATAATCAAACCCCAATAAATTGTGAAATTTATTGTAATATGTTAAACTTAACACCGAATTAATTTACTTTGACCAAATTAATAAATATGTATTATTTGTGTTTTAAATATTAGGAAACAGGTATATCACAAATAATTTTTGCACAAAATCGCAATAAAATACACAATTCTTTTTTATATGATAAGTCAATAATTTAAAACAAAATAGAGTTAAACCTAATTAAGACCAGAAAAGCATTAGTCTTGAAATTTTAGCAAAAGTTACAAACAGAACTAAAAAGTAGAAAATAATTAAATTTTAGTAAAAATGCGTGGGGTGCTTGATAATAAATTTAACAATTATTTTATTACTAGCTATATACAATTAAAGGAATAATGAAAATATAATAAATTGCATCCAACGTTTTTTTACTATAATTAAATTATTTCTACTTTTTAGTTTGGTTTGCTTAGTTTTAGGTTTATTTAAACTAAAATATATTTTCTTATATTTTAGTCCCAAAACAGCATTAAAAATGCGCAAGTATTGTCATTTTGAGCAAGTGCTATTTTATTTTTTTATTCTGATGATCCAAGCCGATGAGGTTAAAACAAAAAAGGAGTAAAAATGGTACTCTGCAAAAAAGGGGCATCCTTCTTAAACCTTAATCTCATTATCTTATTTATAGAAACATTTATCGGTGCATTTATTAGTATAAAGTGTTGATGGCCTAAGTATAAGTATTTTTTTTAATTCCTTTTCTGTGTATTGATTATAGCCAACAAATATGTTTACTTTAATTACATTATCTCATTTTTAAAATTTAAATACCAATTTAAATTTTTAAATGCAATTATTGCATTTTAAAATATTTTAAAAAATTCCTTGAGAGAAGTTCAGCCTAAAGATCTACGAATAGTTATTACAGTTTTGATTCCTAGTACTTAAGACTACCTACCAGAATATGTAAGTCAAAATTATACCCATTTTTAGTTTCGTCATCCGGGAAAAAAAAAGATGGCGAAAAAGATAATTAGATATTTTTTCAATAAAATTGGTTGAAAAATTTTCTATCGCGTGAAGAAATTAATATTCTGTTATGTGTTTTATACGTTCAGAAATTAACAAATGATGATTTAGCGGTATATTATAACTTTTACATTCATCTATACACTTTTAATCTCAAAAAAATATATTCTTGTAGCATTTATTTATTAATAAACTTAATAAAAAATATCAATTATTATGATTAATTATAAATAATAAACAAAGGTCTCGTCAATGAAAACTTAAGTTAAAGGTTCCGGGCCAAATTTTCTATTTTTAATATACCCTCTTAAAAAATTGATTCTCTTATGAACAATATCTAGCAAGTCTATCAAATTTTTTTATTATTTGATGTTTTCCACCTAAAGCCTTAACTTTTGATCTATTTTTTTGAAAAATTGATGGAAAACTCAAAAAAATTTAATTTTTCCCGCCTTTTTTAAAAAAAGATTTTCCCCGAATATCTGCCAAAATTGTAACAAGAATTTTTATTTAGACAAAAAAAAAATTTTCCCCAAAAACTCAAAATGGTCTTAACTATTTTTTTCGCAACACCAATATTTTTCAAAAAAAGGGGGTGAAAAACTATAACATTCCGCATCACTGGTGTGATGAATTTTGAAAAAAATTGACTTTTTAAAAAGAAAAACACACATTTAGAAACTAGACACTCTAAGCTTTCATATGATATGCATTGAAGAGCAATTTAACAGATGATGAGTTTTTGATCCGCATTTTTCTACAGATTTTCTAGAACTTCGCAAACGGCTAAAAATACAGAAGGGCAAAAAAATTAATAACAAACCATTTTTCAAAAATAAATTAAATTAAAAATTTCAAAATATTGTAAAAAAAAAAAGGCCCTTTTTACAATATTCTAAAAAAACAGAATGGACCCAAACTCATACGCAATGAAAAGGACGGGTTTTCCCCCTTTGATAAACTTTTTAAAAATTAAAAATGTCATTATTACCCGAGTAATGAAAAATTTGTCCGCCCGCTTTTTAAAAGAATCCATAAGATAGCGGCATTTTTAGCGATAGAGCGGGGGCTGAGGGCTTTGGGTCCCGTTATCTCGAAAACTATCAATTTTTTGAAAAAAAATAAAGACCCTTTTTTTAAAACAGGCAATTTTATTTTTTTCCAAAAAAAAAATTTTTCAATTTGCATATTTTGGGGATATTAGTGGAAAACCCATTTTTTTGGGTTGGGGGGTATTTCCAGCCCTTTTTTCCCCCCGTTAATGTTGGGGATACTTTTTCCCTCGAAACATCCCCAAAGCCAAGAAAATTCACCACAAGGGAAAACTGTACAGATTTATTTACAGCTTTGTCCCTTCATTTACTGGACTAATAAGCAATAATATTAAAAAAGAATAATCATCAAACACCATTTTTTTTTAATTTGTTGTCACTGCTGTTTGAAATATACTAAACAAAGATAAACAAATTACAAATGGGTTTATTTTCTACCATAGGCAATCCTATATATTTTGTTTTTTCGTTATTGTCAACAACCAGACTATTTTATTTTCTAAAATAAGAAACTATTCCTACTTCACTGACTCTAAAACGATATTATACCCAATATTCGGACATGAACACCAAACAGGTTGCTACTATTATCAGACACCAATGGCTTTTATCTGGAGTACAATAAATTTTGACATGCATACTATACACAATGAGGACGCTCTTGTGTTCGCTTGGTAGTTTGTTAATACAAGCACATTGTGAGCGTCATATGTGAAAATTTTGACGCTTCATACAATAAAGTTGGCAAGGTATGGAACTATTTAACTCTTTTTAAGTTATGCTAGATGAGTTATAGCACAGTATGCTTTAAAAACGGTATTAAGCAAGAATTTTTTTTTAATTGCTAATGTTGGTACAGCGTTATATGCCTATAATTATTTAAAACCTATAAATTATTTCCAAAAAATACCCGAAAATAAAGAAATATTTTTTAAATTTAATTGTTCTATTTGTTTCCAAAACTTTTAATTTTATTTAAAATATGGAAAATGGCTGCATTTTATAAGGGTATTTTTATTTAAGAAATAATAAATTTTATTTTATAAAATTTTAAAATGTATTTTAAATTATTCAACGTCTTTGTTCTATCTTTAAACTAGAAAGTAACAAGAAGCTAAAACAACGAAAAACAAATAATCTAAATATTATACTATATGTGTCGTGTCAATTCAGTGTTACTTAATTTATTTTTAGCAACATATTAAATAACTTTTCTATGATTAAAAAACATTATGCCTCTATATTCTTTACATTACCCATAGTACTTCGGCTGGAAAGTCCAACTATTAAAAACAAAACTTCGTATATTTAAAAAAAAGACATATCGATACCCCTAAAATAATTATTGTGGTAAACAAATACCCTTTTTATAAGTTTTGTGGCATTTAAGTTGTCAATTTTTTTTAATAAAGATTACAGAATGTTTAATTGTCTTTGTAGTATTATTGATATCTATAATAATGTTAAAAAATAGTTTGTATAAAGGACATGGGCACACATAATATAGGATTCTGGCTCTTAAACAATTTTTTTTTTAAATTTGGGTATGTTGCTTCTTAGATCAATAGGAACATCTTTTAAATGGGACATTTTTCTGCAGGCCTACAGGGTGGCCCAAAAAATCACTGAGAAGTTGCAGCTTAACTGTTTATTAATTCCAATATAAAGGCATTAAAAGAGTTTTTCGTCTAAATTCAATCGGAATAATATTTTTTATATTTGTTTAGATATAATTTTATTTAAAATTTACAACATACAGGGTGGTCCAGTATCGAATAAATATTATGAGTTATGCCAACTAAAATGTTAATATCGTAATATACTTGTATATATTTTTAGAAATTATACATGTCTGACAGTTTATTAAGGTAAATTTAAGTTAAAATATTTTGGTTTATTGTCCCAAATATACAGAAATATTTGGAATTAAAGATTTTTTTTGGTTTGTTCCCACAAGATATTTTGTGACATATAAAGAGGTACATAGTTTTAAAATCTACACATTTTCTGGTAATTATTTAACAAAGGTGTAATAAAATTAAGCTACCCATAACTAAAATAATTTTTGTGTACATCTACAGGGTGAAGTATCTAGGAGGTTTCATTCACCATGTCTCCTGGTAAATCCATATTTTTAGGATAAGTCGTTTAAAAATTGTTTGCCGCGCAAAAAACTGCTTGTGTAAAATTACTTATTAATAATTTAGTATTGTTTATTTTAATTTAGATAAATATTAACTTAAAATTTTAAAAACTTAAAAATAGCTCGTTTTTTTGACTTGGAGCACAAGAAACTGGCAAAAGAAAAAATTCTGAATATATATACAAATATACCATAAAATTAACATATTACTTGGCATAAACATATTTATTTCTTTGGTAATGGAGCACACTGTATGTTTTAAATAGCAAATCACATTTTTTAACTCTAAGCAACTATGTAAAATATTTTTTTGTTGGATTTAGATAATAAGTCAGGCTTTTTAGGCGTTTAAATAAGTATTAAGGAACATGGAAGCTTTAACTTCTTAGTGACTTTTTGGGCCACCCTGTAGGCCTGCATAGGAATGTTCTATTTAAAAGATATTCCTATTGACTTAAAAAACAACATACTCAAATTTTAAAAAATCGTTCGAGAGCTAGAATCCCATGTTATGCGTGCCATATCATTTAGTTTCTTTATTAATTATCTGAAAAACCAGCAATTATTGACATATAGTGTTATTTATATTTTTAATGTAAAATTAAATAAAGATTTAAAACTTGGCCAAATACATATACAGAGCGTTCCGTTAAAAAAAATACCTAACAATTAAAACTCTGTTTTCATTGTTAAGTACGACTTATCCTAAAAATATAGGTACATCTAGAAGACATGGTAAATGAAACCTCCTAGATACTTTACCCTGTAGATGTACATGAAAATTGTTTTAGTTATGGGTAGCTTAATTTAATTATACCTCTGTTTAAAAAGTGCCAGAAAAACGTGCTGATTTTAAACCTATGTTTCTCTATATATGTCACAAAATTTCTTGTGAGAACAAACCAAAAAAACATCTTTAATTCCAAATATTCCTGTATATTTGGGACAATAAACAAACATATTTTAACTTAACTTTACCATAATGAACTGTCAGAAATGTATAATTTCTAAAAATATATACAAGTATATCACGATATTAACATTTTAGTTGGCATAATCCATATTATTTATTCGACACTAGACCACCCTGTATGTGGTAAATGTTAAACCAAATTATTTTAACTCTAAAAATATATAAAAATATTATTCCGTCGGATTTAGATAAAATTTCACTCTTTTTATGCGTTTATATTGGAATTAATTAACAGTTAGGCTGCAACTTTGAGTGATTTTTTTGGGCCACCCTGTAGGTAGGTAGGTAGGTAGGTTTAAAATGAGTGGACTTTTTACGCCCTCCACTGCGACTGCTCGGTCTATTGTGGCTCACACCTTTTTATATTTCTCCCAATAGGATCGGACTTCTAATGAATCCGATACCACATTGGGAGAGAGTTCTTACATCTCCTCTTACTCGTGTCGCTACCCGACACGAGCACAATGTGTTCTGATGTGTCCTGGTGTCCCTGTCTCCTGGAGAGTATGACGAGCAGACGATTAGATCCATCATGCCCTCCTCTCCCGGTCTAGTGACGTGGGTAGCTACCAGGTCCTTGTTACAGGAACCAAACGTTCTTTCTGAGGCCGCCTCTCCGGCCTTATCCAATAAAAACGGTCCTGTCCGCTTTCTGTTTAAAGCCAGGAAACCCTTTTTCCTATATAGGCGGTTCTGTCCGCCTTCTGTTTGGATTCAGGGAACCCTTCCTAAGCACCTGTTTGTTCGGGATGGATTAGCCCTTCCCCGTGAAATAGGCGCCGGTGACTTCAGGGGCACCTTATGAAACGGATTCACCCGTTTCGGTCAGGGCACCTTTGTCACTTTTATCCTATGGGCCACCCTATAGGCCTGCACAAAAATGTCCTATTAAAAAGATGTTCCTATTGATCAAAGAAACAACATACTTAAATTTTAAGAAAATCGTTTAAGAGTCAGAATCTCATGTTATGTGTGCCATGTCCTTTAATATATGTTTATACATAAAAAAAAGTTTTTAATCATCTACTTTAATGTAATTTATAGGTTTCAACAAATAAGGACAAATAATACTACATGCAAGTAGATTTTTGCCACGTTTCTACTTAAACATATGCTAATAAATCACCTCAGTTTGGAGTCGCTACCTACACAATTAACTATGTGTAACCTGTCTTTTGCGAAAACACGTTTAAATATTAGGTGGTTAATCATTTTTATTGCATTAAACATACTACCAAAGAAATATATTTAAAAAAGCAAGCGCAGCAACAAACGAACACTCTCAACATCTATCATCACAAGAAAGGAATAACTCTTTTGGAGTTGAACCTGACAATATATTTATGAAAACGGGCGAAGTTTGAACGTGGCACCGATAAAGAATCATAATTTCCGCGCGTCAGAATAATGGATGTTGCTATTTAGTTCATACGAAACACCGGGCACGTAGTTGATGGTCTACGAGGAAGTTCATTTAACCAAAAGAACTTCGAGGACCTGCGAAAAATGTACAAGTTTTAATTTAATTTTCTCGAGATGTTTTGCGGTTGGGTAAAAATATCTGGCTTGATAAATTAGCCTTTTTTACTTAAGAATATTACGCTTCTAGATTAGGTCGTATTAATTTAAAATAAAAACCCTCTCTTGGCATTAGTTTTTTTTCCGTATAGCTTAGTGCAAAGGACAGGTTTAGTAAATAGATTTAATTAAATATTCAAGAAAATCTATTTGACATAGGTATTCATTTAAAATAAAAAGTAATCCCTAGGAAACAACTGTAATATTTCTGAACATTTTATTTGAAAGAGGATTTTTGGAAAAAATATGACTAGTAGGTTCTTTTAATGAATGTACAATAAAAAAGTGCTACATGTTGTTCTATTGATGTAGCATTTCCCATTTAGTGCTGCATTTTGTAAAATGTGTTTTGCGTAAGATATTTTGAGGTAGAAAAAAATATACGACAACAAAAATATTCTTAAATCTTAAGTCAATGATAATTGTACAGGGTGTCCGGTTATAAATATAACCCCCCATTATCTTTTTTATTTGACGTTTAGAACAGACAAGTTTAGTATAAAAGTTTAGTGGTTCAAATTATTTTTTTTTTTAAACCTTCTTTTACCTTTACAGGGGTTTCAGAAAGTCCGGACTTGGTCCAACTATCTTATTTTAAATAAGGCCCCTTTTTTTATTTGTAATTTGCATTCTTCTTCAAATTTTATAAACATATTTTATTTAGCATACCGGAGGTCTGACTTTATGGTAACATCGCAAAATGCACAAAACCATAAGCATTATTATTATTATCATAAGTCCTTTGGTTGAGTCCCTTTAAGCATGTCACCAGAGGTCCAGGGCTAAAAGTGGTCCAATTTTTTTTTATTCGCAGTTTTTTGTTATTTTTTAAGGTTTTTTGTAATTTTTCCTTACGAACCGTTATTTTCTAAAAAAATAGTAATCCCAAAACAAAATTGTCTGAAAGTTTTTTATTGAAAACATTTTTCAGTTTTTTTTGTGTACTTTCTGTACATGAGTTTTATCGATGAAAAATTTCATTGTGCGGCCCTTTTCTAAACTTTTTGCTGTTTTTAGGTAGAATATATTGACAACTATTTTAAAAAGTAAGATAATTGTAGGGAGTCGGGGTAAAAATAGCCAAGCGTTTTATCTTGGCGTCTTTAACCGTTTTTCAGTAACTTGTATTTCAGGGATTTTTACAAGTTTAATATGCAAAAAAATACCCCTATAAATGTGTTCTTACTTATACAACATGAATGTGTAGTCGCATTAGGCAAAACGAATCAATTACCTCTCCCCTAGGCTTCAAATGAAAAACAAGAAGCAGGCTAAATTTATCTGAACGATTTGTGTTTTCTTTTTCTTATTTAAGCACATCATCGTAATCGCTATAGTAACAATGACAACAGCAAAATAGGTTAGGAAATGGCCGCGCATGAACATCTTTCAGTCGATTACTTGACGTACAGAAAAGTTACAAAAAAATGAAAAATGTTCCTAATTTAATTCTCTACAACTCTTTTTAAACTATTTTTCCATAAAATTACAAACTTTTAAGGGAAAATTACAAAAAACCCAAAAATGAACCAAAAACCTAAAATTAAAAATAATTGACTCACTTTTGGCTTCTAAAACCATTTTTAGAAGACTCCGGATACCGTTAAAAAAATCTATGGACTTCTGGTGGCATGCTCAAACGGGTCCAGCCAAAGGACTATATCATGCTATATCGCTATGTTTATTCATTTCATCTATTAACCATGAAGTTTGACATATCCGTCATATGACTTTCTTTCACACTGACATTTGCTTAAATCATTTGGTAAAATATTATTTAACTATGGGTTATTCTGACTAAGAAAGGAAAGATATTTATAAATTTTAGATTAACAATGATTATAATCAAGAAATAACTCAAAGAAAATATAGGCGTGTATATAGCTGCGAAAGAGTTGTAAATAAATCAGTTAGTAACTAAATTTAAACTAAGAGTATTTATTTGACAGATATATCAAATTTTATGGCTAATTAATAAAACAAAAAACGTGGCGGTATCGCGTGTTAATGATAAAGCCTAATGTTTTTTGCATATTGTGATTAACTATTAAAATCAAACATAGGGTACGCTTTATTCAAAAAGTTTAAAATGTCAAGGATAATGCAAATCTCAAATAATAAAATAGAAGACCCATTTAAAATAAGATAGTGGGACCACGTCCTGACTTTCAAAAAAAATATTTTGAACCATTATTCTTTTATAATCAACTCATTTTTCCCAAACGTCAAATAAAAAGTTAATAAGTTAATGGGGGTTACATTTATAACCGGACACCCTGTACTTTGATAAAAAGATAGTATTATTTTAATCCTCTTAAGTATATATTTAATTGGACATTTTATATTTAGAGCGTACAAGTATTTTACATTTGCCTGTTTTGTGTTTAAAAATGGTGAGTTAAAACAAATTTGGCAATAAAATATATTAGACTATACGGTACAGATATTTAGGGATATGCGACAATAATATATCTACCTAAATTATTTATACTAACCCCATATCACACATGTAACAAATTCTACTTATCTAAATTTTAAATGGCGATGATCTGAACCGTCTATATTCACATCCTTGTCCCGTACCGTATTTTACCATTCTTATTGTTATTTTATGTAGATTTTGTCATTTGTATGTATATATTTGGTAAATATCTGTCACTTTTCACAATATTATGCAAATATCTAAATAAAGGAAATGAAGTTAAATGACTAAAGATATTAACATGTGTGGCAGTAAAAGTTTCTAATTGAGGTAAATTCAAAATAATGAGTTATAAACCCTTAACAAAAATTTTTACGAATATTTCCCACACAACCCAAATGATACTGTTTAAATAATTTCTACAAAAATAATATTTATTATGGTTTAGTGTATAAAATTTATAAACATTAAAATCAATGTGTCTATCATATCGTTTTATATTGAACCGGTATTGTCTTAAATTAATCCAGATTTATTTGGTACAGTATTTTAAATACCATGATTTTTAAAATTTCACCAAAACCACCTATGTAAAACAAGGGCCAAGTTCCTATTCAAATATCTCGGTCTCTTAAAGTACTGAGATATAATATTAGGCCAAGTTCTGACCACAATTTGGTTCCATTCTTTTTTAACCTGGCAACTTTTGTAATAACCTGTCTGTATTGATATTTTTTTAATACGGACAGTTTTTTAGTAATGCAGACGAATTCGTAAAAAAATTGTAAAACAAAAAAGAGTGGAGAAAAATTACCATGCGCCGGAAACTATTATGACTTTAATTATAAAATAAATGTTTGCAAAATCCTAAAAAAACATCATTTTTATTAAGGATGTTAGGTGTTATTTTACATGTTTTAAATAAAGAAAAATACAGTAAAAAAATTTGTTCAATTTTACTTAGGTGTTAGGCAAATTGGGATAGGATTATTAAAAGTAATACATAATATTTAAGTATAAAATAACAACCACAATGCCAAACTTTTTATTCAGTTTCAATACAATTATTGTAAGTATTCAGATAAATCTGCCAACAAAAAGGTTTAACGCATAGGGAAGTCTATGCAATATTACGTTAACAGTTTATTAGATATATTCGGAAAATGTACTTTTACAGTATGAGTAAGATGTTTACGAACGAGGCGACAAAGAAGCAGAGTCTGAAATTTTGAACCGTATACTGTAAAGATTTTCTGGAGGAAATAATGTTCAATATTTTATCCCATACTGAACTGTTGAAATTTATGTTTGGAAATAATAACGTATTTTTAATCTGCTTTGTATGTCTCTGCAATAACTAATGTCTATTTTGAAAACAAATTTTAAGATTTTTATTTACTGGTAAAAACATTGTTAGTACTGACATAAAAATTAAATTTGACGAAAAGATTGCGATAATATATCCAGGAAACGCAACTGTCCTGTTTTTATATATGTCAAGGTAAAAAGTAAAGTCAGTTAAAAATGGGTGTTATTTTGCAGTAATTTTTGGTAAAATTAACAAAATGGAAAAAGATGGTGGAAATCTAATTCCTAATAAAATTTTTCAAAAATCTATGGTATAAAATAAATATTTATTTGGAAATTCTTTTAATACTTAATTTACTGATTTTTTTTTGATTGTGACCAATGGCTGTAAAAAAAAATAAATATGTAATCTGTATATTTTTATATTTACTAAATTTTGTATTACTTTTTACTTTAAAAACACAATTGGCCTAAATATTGTGGGGATTAATTATTATGCGATCGGTAGAAATTTAGTAGTTTTAAGTTCAAAGTCTTGATTCTGGTGGCGAAGTTTAAAAGCGCATTGGAAAAAAGTAACAGTTTTTGTTAAAGGCATGTTGGCAGTTAGAGTAATATTGTTTGGGAGAGGTTCACCTATCCCTCTAATTCTCCGTTAATCTTTACAGATAATTTAACACACTATTGGGACCAAGAAAATTTAAAACTTTATCCTATACCATACATATAGACTCTTAATCCGACGATCATAGCAACCTCTTTAAATATTACGTAAAATTTGTGAGAAGCTTAAGGTGATTGGAACAAGAAATTTGAAGATTTGATAATTTACCACCTAAAAAAAATAAATCCGTTATTAAATCAGTAGCATCATGTATCATGAATAAATTAAAGGTAAACGGTAATTCAATAAGGGTGTATATGCCATATTAAATTTAAATTTTAAAAATTTGTTAAAAATAACTTCCTAAATATTTATCCAAAACATACACTTAGTGTAATATTTCATTTGATCGCGTGGACTCGGTGGCGGGATTAATTTAAACTCTGGAGAGGCACAACTTTATGCTTGCTCGGAGTATTGGAGTAATATCAAGGGGATGGATTTTATTACCTTTTAGCGAAGATGTACGAACGTAATATCATGTTA
>JAHBCN010010625.1:0-31326 GCA_019359885.1 Listronotus oregonensis | reverse complement strand
AAAAGATCTTCTTATTAGTGATAAAATATACAGGGTGTTTCATTAAAAATGTTATTTTACTAACAAACTTATGTCGATGCCAATATTTCGAATTTATTAAAGATACTGTAGTCTTTTAAAGCTCTTTAAATAGTTATTTACATTACAAGATGCGAAAGTTTACTTTTTGGTGTGAGGTGGTTTTTAAATGGCCGAGGCGAAGCCGAGGCAATTTAAAACCTCCGAACACATTCGCATCGCGTAATGTATTATATTTTTTCTGCTACTGTTCTATGTATCGCATAATTTAATAATCATTAACATCATGTTTTAATAGAAATTTCAGAGATTTTGAAATTTTACCTGTTAAAAATTAATCCATAGCAACACATTTATTGTTGACATTGTCTGTCATCAGCACTTGTCAAATTTTGAATTATTGTTAATTTAGTATAAACCATTCCATTTTAAAATGTTAAATGAATATGAAAATGGCATCCAAAAGGCAGCCTGACCTTGCGTGTCCCTCACTTCTGCCAGACAAATCTAAAGAGAGGTACCATCAAACATATAAATCGTTTTCTGAATGGCTTGCTACAAAAAATGTGGGGCGGATTGACGAGAATGTGATGTTGGCGTATTTTCAAAAAAAATCCGAGTCTTTATCACCACCAACCCTCTGGTCTGTATATTCCATGCTCAAGTTAACAATTTCCGTAAACAAAAATCAAGATATTTCGGAGTTCAAGAAACTAGTTGCTTTTATTAAAAGGAAAAACGATGGTTATGAGGCAAAAAAGTCAAAAATTTTTAAAAAAGAAGAAATCATAAAGTTTTTACTTAACGCGCCTGATCAAAGTTACTTAGCAATGAAAGTAATAGCCTTTAAAGGAGTGGCTGGGGCAGGGACAGACGAAATATACAGAATGAAGCTAAGGGATGTAGAAATAAAAATGACGTGGCTATAGTAAAAATAGTGGAGTCTAAAAATAAAGTTAAAAAAACTTTGTAGTAACCAACGATGAAGGCTCAGTTCCTTATGTCAGATTTCTACGGAATATTTAAGCTGAGACCAAGGAATGCTCTAGATGAGCGTTTATTGTATTGTTATGAAAGAGGTAAATGTGTTAATCAAGTAATTGGAAAGCACACTATTTCAAATGTACTAAAGAAATTGCGAAGTTTTTTGAAGCTTGAAGACATCAGTAGATACACTGGCCATTCTTTTAGAAGAACGTCAACTACGTTCCCTGCCAATGCTTCGGATGTCGATATTTTGGACTTAAAAAGGCATGGAGGTTGGAAGTCTTCTCTGTTGCGGAGGGATATATTGCTGAATCCTATAGTAATAAGGTGGAAATTTCAAAGAAGATTTTACACGAAATTCCTACCAATATTTCCTCTAATGAAGTAACAGTGAAAAATATGAATATTAACGTAGTTAAAGGTGATAACGATACCCCAACAACAAATTTAAAAACTGTTAATTCAAGTATTATTCCTCCAATTTCTTTTGCTAATTGCTCAAATTGCACAGTTACTTTTAATGTTAATACCTAACCTAGTTTTTAAAAATATTTTGTCATAAATTAGTTACTTTTTATAAATAAATCCTAATATTTCCCACAAGCATATTTTCTTTTTTTTACTATTACTTTTTTCTCCAGGCGTTGAAAATATTACTTTCGTAGCTAGCAACGCTTACAGCAACCAGGTAACACGAAGGTTATCTTTCGTTATCATTCGCGTTGCTAGGACCACAAAGTTTTCTTATTTATACAGTAGTAGAAAAAGATATTTTTACGGTAATACAATATTTAGGGTATTCCGTATAAAAAATGCTATTTTAGTATTAAATTTAAAAACACGATTGCCAATTTTTTTGTATTCTTTTATTTTAAAGAACGGAAATATTAGTTTGCTAGTATTTTTACCAATAAAGAAGTTGCTAATGGCGGATATTTAATATATTAACAAAAAATTTCTACCAATTAGTAAAACTGTTTAAAAAAAAATAAAATAGACCCAATACAGTTTTTTACTATACATTTCTGGCTTATCAAATGAAATTTTACGATTTGGTAAATAACTTAACATTCGTTCTACCTTTACAACCACATTAGATCTTAAATAACAAAAACAAAACCATACAATACAAATAAAAATATAATTAATGTTATTACGTGTTTTTTAATACAACCTAGTATTATTTTACCAGCTTCAACACTTCTATCTTCTAACCTGTATTGTAATGATAACTGGACTAACTTAATGTGACAAATTCTTATGATTCTTATGTAGACAACCTTATTTTATATTGAATTTGATGTTATTTTATGATTATACTTTTCATTCGCCATTCGGTCAAGAATAACTTCCTTAATTGGAGAATTTGAATCTATCGTTTTGCGAATTTTGCACAGTCTTTCAGTTTTATATAATAACGAAAATAATATTAAAGATAAAATAGCATATTTTCTTTCAATTTACCTTTTAAAAGTCGTGGAAATTAAATAAATTGTAAAATAATAATTGTGTGGACTTTTCCCGTTAAATTTTTTTAAAAAATGGTGCAAAACAAACTGGAAAATCGACATGAATCTTCATAAAATTTTCATCCCACTTTAATAAAAGTACACAACTTAAGTTTATTAATATAGTACCAACAACATGTTAGGGTAACTTTAATAGGAACAAATATAGTTTTCGGAACACAAATAATTTAGAAAATAAATGTATGTATATTATGTATGTCTATAGACATGCAAGCTTTAAGAGATATAGGCTTAATGGTTATATGTTAGAAATGTATTTTATTTTATGATTTTACAAATTACAGTGAAGCAAGTAGTTATTCGGCCTTTAAAATTATTAGACGATTGTAAGAAATTTTATCAGTAAAATTTTTTATTTTACATTAAAAATTCTGGTTCTTTAGTTTTAATAAATTTATATTTAGGTATTAAGTATCGATAAACAAACATCTTTAATTCTTCCAAACAATAACTGAATAAATAATTAACATAACTAATTAATCAAAATAAATTAATGGTTTAAATTTAAATAATAATTATTTTTTCTTTTATTTTAAAAACAATTTTAATTTAATTAAACAAAAATTTGTTAAAATGAGGTTTTTTTAAATTTAAATTAAATTAAATTAAATTAAAATTAAAATTAAGATAAAAGTGCATTATGAGTTGGTGACATTTTCTATGTGATTGTATGTATTTTTTTTAAATAAAGGATATTGATTGGTGTTGTTATAAAAATATTCCATTTTCAAGAAAAACCTATACAAAAATAAAAAGAGAATATTAAAATAAAGAATTGTACCGATAAAATAATTCGTCAAACATATAGTTACTTGAATGTAATGATAAATACATTTTTTAGGTAATAAGGTAACAAATAGGTACAATGAAAAAACCTGATGTAGAAAACGCTGCTTCAAAGTAACTAGTTGCTTCAAAATCCATGTCGTATATTTTTGGGAAACGAATTGCTTTGTACGAAAATTCGCCAAATACCTATCTGTTATATACAAAACGAGAAACATATCATATAAACGTCAAATACATATCACATAACTACACACATATCATAAAATGTGACTTTCAGCTGTCCTGTCCAATAATTAGGTAGACTTATATATCACAATAAAATAAGAGTATTTGATATTAATATTCCGATGGTATTGTATTTTCTATATGTACGTATCATTTACACGAGCAGATATAGTATATATCATAGGAAAATCTATGTGAATTATTTGGAAAAGTATGGAAAATTCTTTTAGCTGTATACAAATTTTAAGTAGGTTCTATCTTGTTATGGCTAATTCAATTATTACAAAACAGTTTTTGAATACTTTTCAGACATGCAAGAAGAAATCTGGTCCAGGTGAGAGTAAACTTGTGCAACCACAAAGTGCATAAATTTGATTGACCATCTTGCATAACATCTTAAAGAAATTCAACAAACCCTCTTAACATTTAAAAAAAACTTATTAATATTTTGGTGACGGTTACCACTTTAAAGATATAAAAACTTTGAAATGCAAAGTAAACAATTACACAGGTCCACAAAAAAAGTGGTGTGTGATGAGATTTTCTGGTGTATTTTTTCCGCTGAACACAAATCTGGAGTCACAATCGAGAAAACCCCAAAAGACCGTTACGGTACTTTTACCGGTAGAAACCTGCTACCACGGAAGGATTGGACTACGACTATATAAACTGTAAGACAAAAAAATTCGTAAAGCAAAAAAGAGAGTTTTTAAATTGTTTATAAAAAAGTTATATAACTTTCTGGATAAGATAAATAATAAAGGAGATAAAAACGAAAATGTAATTTTGACAAACAATTTTAGTCCAAAATAGATTTTTTTTATTATGTGATTTTTTTTTTAATAACAAAGTATTTATTTAAATCCCCTCACTCACTTGCAAAGAAATTCCAAAAATAAAAAAAAAAATTCAGAGGTGTACCTTAGAAAAATGCTGAAAATTCGGTTTTTTGATTATAACTCGAAAAATGTTGCATTTTGACAAAAAGGTTATATAATTCAAATTAAAGGTCTTGTTAAAATACATAGTTTATGTTATATAAAGTTTTGTGTATCTTTTATAGTTAGATATTAAGGTTTTAAATTAAAAAAAAAACGTGTATATCTGTAATTACGTCTTTTCTCAGATTTTTGCTGTTTGACCCCAAAAATCGAAAAAAATACTCCCGAAAATCCTAGTATGACACACACAATTAAAATAGCTTTTTTTTAATTTTAAAAATTCACATCAACACTTTTAGATCCATTAAAATGAAACTTATGTTACTTTTAATTTTTAAAAATTAAAATTTTCAATTGGGTACTTTTCCAACCCGGGGCATTTTAAAAATAGAATTTTTCCCTAAAAACAATTTGTCTCCTTGTAAACGTTGAGGGGAATTTTAAAAAACTCTGTCCATCAGAATATGGGAAATTTTATTAATGAACATATTAAAATACTACAGCCAATAACCGAATCGGATATTATTAGTTCCGCAAAAAAACTTAAAGATAAGATGACGATCGGGTCCAGATCGGGTTCCATCGTTTATTGTTAGGGATTGTATAGGTGCCTTTGTAAAACCCTTATTAATAATATACAACTGTGCTTTAAAACATCAACAATGCCTAAGTTATGGAGAAGCAAGAATATGTCCCATTTTTAAAATGGTGAACGCAATCAAATTAATAATTATCGACCTGTTTCCATACTTACAATTTTGCAAAGGTCCTTGAGTCGATTCTTTATGGGCGAATTAACCCTTACAGTTCGTACATATATTGCTTTTTAGAACAACATGGTTTTGTAGATGGTAGATCAACTGTTTCTAATATGGCATGTTTAACCAATTACTGTCCAAAATCTTGGACAATCAAGGACAGGTGGATTAGTCTATACGGATTTTGCCAAGGCCTTTGACAGAATTTCCTGTGTTTTGCTGGATAGCTGAGAACGTTTGGATTTGATAAGCCAACTCTGAAATTTTCGATTCTTATTTAACCAATAGAAAGCAATTTGTGTTTTATAATGGGTACAAATCAGATGATATATTGCAACATCGGTTCCCTCAGGGTTCTGACCTAGGGCCTTTATTGTTTTTGCTTTTATTAACGATTTGTGTCAAGCTATCAAGTGTGAAAAGTTACTTTTTGCAGATGACCTTAAAGTATTTTTTACCCATTAGAACAGATGATGATTGTGTACTATTACAATAACAATTAAATATTATTCAAAGGTGGTGCGAGGAAAATAGACTCAGTCTTAATACAGCTAAGTGTAAAGTAATGACTTACACTCGTAAACACATTTTTTCAATATCCCTATTCAATGTCGGGGTGGTATTAGAGAGAACTGGTTCACTAAAGGATCTGGGAGTTATATTTGATACTAAATTAAGTTTTGTGGATCACATCATCAGATGATTCTTGCGCGGGTCGGACGCTTGGCTTCATTGTGCGTAATAGCAGGAATTTTAATGATCAACGAGTTCTAAAGCTTCTGTATTGTACTTACGTACGTTCAAAACTTGAATATGCTTCATTAATTTGGAATCCTTACTTAACTGCCATATAAAGAATATAGATAGAATCCAGAAAAGGTTTCTAAAATATTTAAATTTTAAGGTAGAGGGTGTTTATCCAGAGCGTGGTTCAGATTACTAATTGTTTTTTACAAAAAATATAGTTTTAAAAGCTTAGAACTGCGGAGGTGTGTGCCTCCAAATATTTTTGTTTAAATTGCTGCCGGTGGAGTTGATTGTCTGAGCTGCTGGATCAGATTATTTCTTTGTTCCTAGGTTAAATGCTAGAAATTATTTTACATTTATGTGTGATAGAGCTCGAACTAGTGTTATGTTAAAATCCCAATTAATTTTATGTGTTCCAGTTTCAATTAGAATTTCAAATGATTGTGATATTTTTAATTGTACTCTAATGAATTAAAACAAAGGGCCAAATGTAGTCAGTGAGAGGTATTTTGATTGTTGTTTATATGTATTACTTAACAAATCATTTTTATTTTTATTTATTGTATTGTTTATGTTTAATAAGTTCTAATTTTTATTTTTTATTTATATTGCTCTGTAAATGGGTACTTGTTGGGCAATAAAGCGGCTTTCTAGCGGTAGAGCGACAGCTGAAATGAGGGGACTTTTGGGTCCCATTATCTCGAAAACTATCGATTCGTTGAAAAAAATTATAGGAGACATTTTTGTGGATTACAAGGCGATCTTCATATTTTGTCAAAACGAAAATTCTCCAATTCGCATATTTTGGCAGATATTAGCGGGAAACTCATTTTTCAGGCCTTGAGCCTGTTCCCACCTGTTAATGTTGATAAACTTCTTTTCGCTCGAAAGCATCCCCAAAGACTTAAGAATTGCTCTACAAGGGAAAACTGTACAGATTTATTTACAGCTTTGTCCCTTCATTTACTGGACTTTACGGTTTAATCTGTCATTTGTGATATTACATTATAACTTTTTTTTTAAATTCTCATAATTTCCAAAATATTTCATTTTAATTCATTGTTTATTTTATATTTTATATCTAAAAAATAAAAATAAACTGGTCGCCGAACTATTGATAAGTTTTTTAATTAAAAAATCTTTAAGCTTTTAAGGGTCAATCTATTTTGTGCATTCTTTGAGTGCACAAGCCCATTTTTTGGGACCTGGACCAAAGCGGTCTCTCCTTGCATTTTTTTTCGATATTTTAAATAATACTGTCGTTTTTCTTTAATGTCAAATTGATCAAACTGTCTTTAACAATAAGAGATTCAGTTTTAAAATTAAAAAAAAAACAAAAATCTTTAGTAACACTAAAATCTTGGACTTCCATTGTCTTTATTTGTTAATTGATACACAACGTTCCGGTTAGTGATGTATCTCCAAACCCTTTCAGTGATAATAAACTATTCTTAAAGCTACACCTTATATCTATCGTTGTTCACCAACTTAGACTTTCACGGTTCAGCAACGGGCCGATATTGGGAATTCACACTAGGTTTGCTAAATACATTTTGATTGTTTGAATTATTACAGTTTTTTAAATTTTCTTTCTTCCAGTGGGTTTCTTTATGAATGATTTTGCTTCCAAAAACCATTGTATACGGGTTGTTTTGAACCATTTGGACCTTTGGAATTCCCTCGTTTCCGTATTTTACCATCTTTACTCAATTTTAGTGGTCTTTTGTTTTGATGTACTTCACCACTTTCACAAGGAATTTGGTAGACACAGTCATTTTGAAACTTTTGCCCGTCTGTCTTAGTGAAACTTCTCAAGTGGTTTGGGACTTAATTTTTTAATGTTATACCTTTCGCTATTCGGGGATTTTTTTCAAGTTCCTTTAATATACGGAATAGTCTAATTTTTGGTCCTGTGTAGTCTTGTTCAAATTAAGTTTTTGTCTTCTTTTTTTTTTTTCAAAACCCCTGAGCCTTTTGCAGACCCCTAGTTTTAACTATTTGGTTGCAGAGTTTCCCTTACTGTTGCATAGGTCCCGCGGGTTATATGGTAGTAGCTCCTCCTTTGTTTCATTGAGTGATTGGAATTCTGGTATAAATATTGCCCAAGGGAGGTTTTTTTCCGGGGATATGTATGTCCATTTTTTTTTATAAAACCGGGAAAAAAGGTAGCCCCAATTTTTTCTTTCTCCATTGAATTTGATACATGGTCAAGACAGTTTAGATTTCTAAAAAACCTTCAAGTTCTTCGTCATTACCTGTCCATAAAAAAAAAGTATCAAAATATTGTAGCCAAACATGGTTTGATTATCAGTATTAATTGCGTTTCCCTCAAACCATTCCATATTTTGTTTGCTTGTATGGACGGTAATGACGAAGAAACTAAAGGGGTTTTTAGAACTCAAAGTCTTCGACCATGTATCAAATGGAGAAAGAACAAACGGCTCTACCTTTTCTCGACGTTTTAGTCAAACGAAATAATGGACATACATATACCTCGGTATACAGAAACCTACCCACATTGGACAATATTTAACCAGAATTCCAATCATTCTAATGAAACAAAGCGAGGAGTCATACGTACTCTATATAACCGCGCGGTGACATATGCAACAGTAAGGATCTCTGCAAACCGAAATAGGTAATATAACTAGGGATCTCAAGCAAAACGGCTACAGTGACAAGAAGACAAAGAACTCTAATTTGAACAAGACTACACAGGACCAAACATTTATGACTATTCCGTATATTAAAGGAACTTAGAAAATCCCAGAATAGCAACAGGTATAACATTAAAACAGCATTTAAATCCAAACCACTCTAGAAGTATTCTTACTAGACAAGACCGGTATGTTTAAAAATGACTGTGTCTCAAATTCTTGTGAATGTGGTGAAGATCTCGAAAAAAAGACCACTAGAAGTTAGAGTTAAAGAGCACAAAAAAGCATACGGAACGAGGTGAAACGTTGAAATCAGGAATTGCCGAACACGCATGGTCAAAACAACACCGTATACAATGGTCGGAAGCAAAAATCATTCATAAAGAAACCCACTGGAAGAAAAGAAAATTTAAAGAACTGTAATAATTGCAAACAATCAAAATGTATTTAGAAACCTAGTGTAGACATTCCGAATATCTGGCTGCCTTGCTGAACCGTGACAAGTCGGTCAAGCTTCGGGCAACGGATGTATATAAGGTCGTAGCTTTTAAGAATAGTTTTAGTTATCACTTGAAAACGGTTGGAGATACATCACTAACCGAAACGTTGTGTATCAATTAACAAATAAAGACAATGAAGATCCAAGATTTTAGTGTTACTGAAACCATAACATTGTCTAATACTTTTAAAGAAAAAATCTTTAATTAATACCTCTCATGATGTACCTTTAAAATCTTGTTTACAGCTAAAAATCTTTTAAACATGCCCCGTATCTCTAGGAAAATAAATTTAATTTAAAAAGTTTAGATAGACGGTAGAAAAATTATTTAAGTTACTTTACGCACTAGAAAAAGTAACTTTGTGGTTCAGCTTTAATTTGTTCGCCATTTTGATGTGATATCTAGTAGACATCCTGTATATAAAACGCTTAATATTAGCAGGAAGTTTATAAAAGCATCGTTTTGCAACAGGCTACGATTTTACACTTCACTTCCGACAAAAGAACTTTCCTAACCACGTTTTAAAATTTAATAGGGTTCTTCTTTACAAAGCCGTGCTGTACGTGACTGTGTTCGGTATTGATCTGTCTCTAAAGCAATGGTAATATATTATTTAAAAACTCGAGGTATTTTTAGAACAAGGTAATTAATATTAGCCCATATAGACTGCTAGAAAATAGATGAAACTTGTTTTTCTAGCGTAAGATTTATTTTTCTATTGCATGCCTCGTTTGTATTAGAAAAGTTTATTAAACTATAGAAAAAAATAAATAACTTTGATCGACTGTTGCAAAATTATTGCTTGTTGTTAGAGTATAGTAGAAAATAAAATATCTGTAAACTGGCTGTTATTCGATATTTTTATGTTGCTATTTGGAGTTAGTAAACGTATATTTTGGATGTATGGAAAAGGGAATTTGTCGTGTAGTCTGTGGATTGAAAATTTTGAAAATATATGGAAATGCAATTTTAGTTCGCACAAAACTAGAAATTGCTCTTTCTTTACATTCTACTTTATATAGAGTAAATCAGATTTTTGATGATAAATTAACAGTCGATGAAACACATTTTTTTTATCGAAAATGCTTCTTTTAACAGTATGTCGGCAAATGTTTTAGTTGCTACACTATGCTTCAAGTCCAAAATTTCTGTCAATGACGCATCGCTCGCCTTTAGAGTGCCCCGGGTTGTGTGGGGTCAGGGGAATCAATTCCAGTGGCGTGTGCATTTCAGAAAATAAATGATAAAATTTCGTCAAAATATGAAAATATTTTTTACAAGCAAAAGTTATTTTCTCGCATTTTCATCGACCCTTTAAATTAGTAACAAGCCTATATTATTTTCTTATTATTCGGATTAATGAAAAATGTTAATTTTTTTGCTTAATTTTGCAGGTCATATAACACAAATTTGAGTTTTTTTGGCCATTTCTCAACGTTTTTCGAAAAAAAAAACTTTAATTTTACCTTTTCCGATTTTATTTTGCTACATGAAAAAAATAATAAAATTTCAGTCTTAACATAAATTAAAAAAGATGTAAAAACAGAACGATAGACAATCCAAGTTACACCGACTTGCCAATTCACCACCGATCTTGCAAATTCAATATTAAATACGATATTTACACGCATTGCTTCATCAAAAATATCCACTATATAAGGAACACAAAAGCCCTGAGATCATCAGCTTGTAGAATCCAATAACTATTTCGGGTCTTTCGAGTTCCATATTTAGGATTTCCATATCGAGGATATTTTTGATCAAACATTGGGGGCCGACCGAAGCAAGGTTCGCATACCTTATAAAAATGTCATAAAGAAAACTATTACAACTTGGCAACAGGTCAACATTTTTAGAATTTCGAGTTGAATTCGGACGTAAACGTTTTACCTACTTTTTATTAAAAAATAAGGTTTTTTACGTACTTTTTGAGTGATTTTTTTTAAATATTCAAATAGTATGAGTTTTTTAAAAATGTTTTCGTGCAATTGATTGAATTTAAAGGAGTATGTCGTAAAATGAAATTAAACAATTAAATTAATATTCTTTTGAAATACTATGAGAGGCGGCCAAAAAAACAGCTTCTGATTCATGGTTAACAATCGGAAAGTAGAGAGTGTGCAAAAAATGGCGAAAAAATCGCATTTTCCAGTATCCGAATAATTACTAACATTGTTTATTTGCCTTTTAAAAATCTGAATACCGTACGCGAAAAAACTTTTTTTAAAGTTGCACATATCTCTGCAGCATCCAAAGTGGTTAGTTCTGGATTTCGTTCCCGAATCCCATGGTAAACATTTTTAACCAGTATTCGTTTTTTTAACGTTAACTGAGTTTTTTTTGTAGGCGGATAACTAGTTAAAGGTTAGTTAATATTCATAGTTTACTTAATTAAAAGAACTTAACAACACTAAGGCTTTATATACAATTATATACACTAAATAAGATAAACTATAATAAAATTGGCACAAAACAATATTTATATACTACTATTACTAGACATTTATAATATTTAGAAAATACCCTGTATAGCAATTAAAATTTAAACTTACAAAATCTGTCCATAATCAATAATAACTAAATAAAATCATCGAACAGCACGAAAACCCTGTCGATACGCTTATTTTCAAGTCTCTTCAAGTTGTAAACTAAGGAATGTATGTTGCCACTTTTATTGTCTTCTCGATAACAATGATTTAAATACATAATGGCGTGCTATTTTAAGTGCGATTGCTGGCTGGTAACTTATTTTCGCGAATTATGACAACGTGGCGATGAAACTTTTGACCGGTTCACTGTTATTTGAGCGGAAAAGTATATCATAGGCTTAAAAATCATTTACTAGTGTTAGATTTTTATTCAGCCGCTTCGTCGGTTGGGTGGCCGGTATTTAATGAGTCACTGACAGAAATTTTGGACTTTAGGTATAAGTATTGTGAGTGTCACCCATCTCGGCCTGAGAAATCAGGTATGTCGCATAATTTTCGCCTATATCGGACCGAAACTAAATCGGACATGCTTTAAACCGCCCATCTCGGCCCAAGAATACAGTGATTTTAAATTCACCTCCATTCTGTAACTCCTTTCTCCATCCCTTGATTGTGCTTTTTAAATTTATTTAATACTAGTAGTATTTTACCTCGTTAAATATAAATTTGTCTTAATTCAGTTAAACCACTCACCTAACTCTGGCCAATCTTCTGAAATTTAGTATACGGATGTTTTTTGGGGCGCTGACTACAAATCTAAAGTCGAATTTTGTCCAAAACTTTTAGTTTTTAAGTCAAAAAACACTCTAGTCGGACTAAATCTAAAAAATGTACAAACTTTCCATACTTCTTCCTTCTTAAAGTTGGCCACTTCCAACCTAAATAATTTCATGATACATTAGTCTTACTAAAAACACATTTAAAATTGTTTATTCTTGTATTAAAAAAAAAACAATGAAAGAGAACTTCTTGTGTACAAAATTTCAGCACAATCGGCTGTAGACCTGATAAGTAAAAAATGCCTCAATCCAAAAAGTTTTAAGGTATATTGGCCTGAGTTAGCTCTGTGGAAAAAGCCTGATAGATTTAAATAAAATACGATGTTTGATTAGAAGTTATAATTAATTATTGTGTTTTTGAAACAGTAATTCCGGATACTAACAGATTGTCGAAAAAAGTAATGGATTCACATGTTTTTGTATAGTGTTCCATGGGATTATAATCCAGAAAAATGAAAAGAAAAGCAAAATAAAGTATCGGTAGTTTCGACATATTGTTTCGCTAAAGAGATTATGGATAAATTCATAATGTTTCTATGATAATTTATTAGTTAAGTTATTATGGAATTTCTATCTGGACTTTTGATCAGATGACTATAGATTCTATTAAAATTTAACATTTTCTATCAGGGCATTAAAATCATATTACATGATTGGGGCCAAGTTAAATGACGCTTGGCGGACGCCGGTAATAGGGAGACTTTTGGGCGAACCTCACAGGACTTGGACTTTTTGTAAGTTTAAGCCGATGTTAAACTTTATCTGGCTTATACCAAACAATACTATCAAATCTATGAGTTTAGTTAAAAAAATGTTTAGTCAAAGCTGCAGGTCAGCTGGCTCAAACTTCAAGTAAATACTATGTTTCTGCTTCACGAGTTTCTAGCACACGTTGATAAAGAAAAAAAATCTCCAAATAGCAACTGAAAATATTTTAGGCGATGTCCCAAACTCTTATGATTTAAAAAATGCTTTTAACTGTGTTTCAATATGGTTTTAGACAAACCATATAGCTCTGAAGAGTCAATATTAAATTAGAAACGTAGCTATTAAGATTTTAGATGAAATGCATATATTATATATAAATAAATGTAGCTTAAGTAAAAACTATACACGTAGGCCTATCTAAAATTTATTAGTTTTATACACTTCAGACTATTTTGTTATCTTTATAAGGTGTGTGCGAAAAATCTAATTCTAAAATGTTATTTTTATCATTGTTTTCATTTAGAACCTTTAAATATTGTTTGTTTGTCTTACCTTATTTAATAAAATGAGGTATATTCCCTAAAAATAAAGTTGTTTTATTTTTTAATGGCATTTGTAACGGGTGTTCGGGAAAATGTGGGCAATTTTCTGGATATGAAAAAAACACGTGACAAGGAAACTACAAGGAAATATAGGGTGTTTTTCAATTATCGCCCAAAAGCGCATTATGCGGCACAATGTTCAGCACTGTTTGTACGTAAGTGCTCTTATTAAGGCATATAGCACAGGAGATGAGGCATTTTGGCTAGGAATTTTTTTGTCCTGCATGGATTTACCTGAAATTTTTACAGAGAGTAGGGAATAGCCCAAGGATCAAAGTTTATATCATGCCGAGGTGTGCTTTTATCCTGGGAGTGGTTGCCACCCCATCTTGGGGGTGGAAATTACATTGATATTACATTTTAACTACAGAAGTCGATAAAAAAAGTAATTTTAAGTAAAAAATGTTTTATACATTTTTTCGTAAAACTAATATTGTTCGAGTTATTCGCGATTGAAAGTAAAAGTTTTTCGACGAAAAAAATCGACGTTTTTACTTGAGTTTTCACGAATAACTCTAAAAATATGCATTTTATCAGAAAACTGTAGAGAGCAAAATTGTAGCTTATAAGAAAACTGGAAAAAAATGTTATTTTATAATTTTTCTACAATCAATGCCGACCGAGCTACGGCTTGTTAATGGTTAGCTTTTGTACGTCAAATGTTAAATTTGAAAGATTCAAAGTCAAATAGCGGGAAAAGTTTACATTTTTCAAGGAAAACATATAAGGTCTTTTTTAAAGTATATAATAAAACCTTTTTTTAAAAACAAAAAAAAGTTTTTAGCATAAAAATTGAGCGAGTTATGATAAAAATAAGGTCGGTCCCTACTTTTTTTCTACGAAAAGATCATTAAAAACAACCCCCTAATTCCCTCTTAATTAAAATAGATCTGTACCCTTTTGTGATTTTTTTATATATGTATTATTAATACATTCTAGAAGTTTAACTAAATTAAAATGCCTAATTTTAGAAAAATTGGAGCTTAAAATGAAAAACGATTTTTTGCAATTTCTTAAAAATAGTAATATTCTTTAAAATAACTCCAACAATACTAGAGAAACGAAAAAATGTTAGGATACCGAATTATAGGTTTTTTAATAACAAAGACTTTTTATTTTATATTTATATATTTTTCGGTACAATAAATATTTGGCCAGATATGGCCGTTTAAAGCCTCTATTTACGAGCGAGCACCACCTTATTCTAGCCCTTTAAACTCATCCCCTTTTAAAACTAAGGGATTAAAAAGGATTTAATTTACATAGCCTTGTAGCTCTTAAAAACCCTACAAAATTATTTTTGAACAAACTTTCTATCATTAAAACTAAAGGAGCTATGTTTAAAAACCAATCAATTTGTTTTTGGAAAAATTCAAATAGCCCACTTCGGAGCATAATATTCTATAAAACCGGTATGCTTTATACTTTTAGCGGTATAATTTTTGTATGCAATTCTACTTTCTTTTCCTATTTATATCTATTATATTGGTTTATAAGAATTGCAATGTTGTAAGGGGTGGTTTTTAAGGAATGAAAATTTGCAAAAGAGTAAAATTGGTAATATTTCAGGCAGTAATATTTTTTATTATTAAATCTATCAAGCTATTAATTTTTTGGGGATAAATCTTTTTTTAATTAAGCTTTAATAAGGGTCGAAAAGTTGATGATTGAAATGAAATTAGTACATATTTTAAGCAACAGCATTCTAAAATTAAATCACTATGGTAAATTAATCATTTTTTAGGGTAATTTTTTTTAATTTAAGCTCTAACAAGGGTTGATTTTTAAGGGTTGAAATATTTTAAAATTGTATTCTAAAGCATAAAACAACATTAATTAACTAATCCGAACCAAATTTTACCTATCTTAAGGTTTAAAATGTTATTCCATAAGTTTTGACAAATAGAGGTAGTTTTCACCCTTGAAAGACAAACAGCGCACATCACCATGAAATAGAATTTAAAGTAGAGGGTTAGAAGCGCCTGATTCCAAATTTTTATACAAATCAATGCAGGGCACAAAAATTGCGAGGTTTTGCAATTTTTTAGCTTCATTTCCGGGACTATATTTATTTATCATCAAATCGTTTTAACACACACCCTAACTATATAAACTTTGATCTAGAGGGTAAAAGCAACTTAATTCCAAATTTTTATAAAAATTAAAACTGTACAAAAAAATCCGGAGGTCAAACAGCTTTTTCCCCCCCCTTTTAAAAAGAAAAAAATTATTTAATGGTGCCCAAAAACCCTAATTATTGAAAAACCTATCATTAAAAATTTAAAACCCAATTTTTCCCAAACCAATTTTGGGCTCCCATTTCTTTATTCAAAAGGGATTTTTCCTTACTTTTTTTAAACCTTTTCCAAATAAAAACCCCATTAACAACTAAAAACATTAAAATAACAAAAAACTTTACGAAACAATAATTTTTTTTACCCACTAAACCTATATTTACTGGACTAAGAAGAAAAGAACAAACAATAATTCATCGACTAATGTTTTAGGGCACTCTTGGCTAACCCATTCCTATCTACTGCGAGCAGAAGATCCTCCAAATGTAATCAATGTAATCAAACACTCCCCATCAAACCATCTTTACATCTTGTGCCAATTTAGCACCATTACGAGCAAAACACTATATAAATGATTCTAACCTAAAATCTGCCTTCACTCCCACAACCCAAAACATTCGAAACATGATAAACTATTTTAAAAAGAAATCCAATTGTTTAATAAGATTTAAAGACCCCTAAAGTTCAAAATTTAAAGGGCTCATCTGAAGGCGCCAAATGGTCTTTGATACCGACGCCCTCATATAATTCTTAAATTCTCCCTCTCCCCAAAATAAACCCTTAATATTAAAATTAAGGGAGATACGAATTTTTAAAAAAAGGGTCTTTTTTAAAGCTTTTTTCCGGTTTTCTCGGTGAAAAATGGTCGGATCGGATTTTTCAAAAAACATTTTGTAGGTTTTTGAATTCTCTACAAACGGTCTTTTATACGTAAAGCGATATAGCCAGTACTTTTTGTTATATCAAAAAGAAAAACGAAAAAAGCCCTTTTTTTAATAATTATTGTTTAAAAAATAACCTGAAAAAAAAATTAGTTGGATTTTTGCTTTTTAGAAATCCACAGGTTATTTCGAAAGTTATGATGTCAGATATCTGTTAACGGTAATTACAAAAATGTCTTTTTTTTAAGCTATGATGATTGGTCTATATTAGAATTTATAGGCAATTACTTACCTACGCGGTCACCCGCCACTGGTGCATCAGTCGTTTGCCCAACCTTAATAATAACTAAAAGTTAAATATTAAAACAATAATAGCCGACAAGTAATCATTTATGTGAAAAGTATTCTACCTTGGTCAAAATAAGGATGAGAAACCTTGAGCAAATTGAACTTATTTATGTTTAGTCTTGACATTCCTGTAAAAAAATTCTCGATGTTTCTTTAAATGCATTCAGTAGCATTTTAATCACCAATAAAAAAAACGTTTTAAGTAAAAAATACTTTATATAATATATATAAAATGAATTTTAAGTTTTCTTACAATTAAACAATCGACTCTAGTAGCGTATTTTTTGTATATAAGAAAATTATTTGTTTGGTACAACAATGTACAATAATAAGAGGTTTTCAATATTTTAACACCATAAGTTCAACAGGAAATGATACAAAAATATATAGGTCTAAAAATGTACTATATTTTTTGCATTTTTTATATTCAGGTAAAAAAAGTATTTTTTATGGGTACAAAAAAATGGCGAAAACAGCAATAAAAACAAAAAGCTGGCTAAATTCTTAAACTACGTAAAATGATTTATCAATAGGAAAATGCCTAACTGCTGTCTTAAATTTACTACCATGCATTTGTCTACAGTCCTGTGTGAAAAAATATCAAACATCATACTGTTTCTTGTGTTTTGAGAGGTAGTTGCTTCCAGTCTTCCAAACAAACCCACATTAGCATTTTTATTAAGTCACACACGAGTAAATACAGGTCTGCAACTACTTCTTTTCCAGGATACAATATTATTAAAAAGATATCTGTAAGCCAGTAAATAGTACATGGAAATCAATCTCATTCAGTGTATTTTTTAGATTAAAAATGACATAATTTGCTTAATTAATTTTAAACAGACATAATCGACGTGTTTATTAAAAGTCAATGAACAGTCAATGATGGTTCCTAAAAACTAAGCAGTGTTAAAAGATTTGATGGCATTAGTTCTTTCGAAGATAGATGGTTTTTTAAATAAAAAAAAATATACAGTGTGTCGTAATTTTCATAGAGTCACACTTATATCTCAGAAACTCGTTGTGCAATCTTTATAAAATTTTGGTGATTGATAACTACTCCAAATATGACCTTGCCGTCACAGTCAAACTTGTGATTCGCCATAGGCGTACGGTAGTATTCATGAAAGTGCGCGTAAAGGTATTTCATGTATAGGTCCTTTAAAAAAATATATATATTTCTACAAAAAATTATTTTTATCTGGAAATCTGTTACTAATATGGAAAAATATGATTTTTATTTTTTGTACAAAATAATGCTTTATATCAATTTCTCAAAGAAATTCTACTTTAAAATTAAAATTTTTTATTTAACGAGGCAAAATTTCTATCAAAATATTTTTGGTAATAATTGATGCATTATGCTAAATAAAGCCATAATTAAATATGACATTAGAAAATTATTATTCTATTTATTATATTTTGTCCATAATTTTTAACAAATTTTTCTAGCTTTCAGAATTAATATTTAATTATGTCATTATTTAGCATAATACTTTAAATATTAAACAAAATATATGTATTGATAAAAATTTGGCCTAGTTGAAAAAATTTGAATTTTAAAGCAGAATTTTAAGTAATTATTAGAATGCATTATTTTAAACAAAAAAAACATATTATCAGTTATAGATTTCTAGATACAAATAAAATTTTGTAGAAATTTTTTTTAAAGACCGGAATCCAAAATACTTTTACGCGTACTGTCATAAAAACTTCCACAAGGAAGTTTCTAAAGGTGCTTATAGGGAATATCATATTACGTAAATTTCAAAAAAAATCCCAAATATAATTTTTAAAAAATTAACCTAACTTTTGTCCTCTAATAACATACACTTATGGCGAATCTCAAGTTTGGGGTAGTTATTAAAAAATAGTAACGGCCCCTGGGTAGACCCTGAGGATATTCCATGCTAACAAACCTAGGTTCCGACTTAACACCATCGACAAGTAGATTTAAAGTTATTTTTTCCGAGTAATAGTACGTTTATTACGTGTGTGGTCTTCTTTACAGCAATTAAACGTTAAAAATAAAAAAAAATACTTCAAATAATTCACAAAAAGTTTTCAAAGCTAAAATCGAGGCTTAACAGCATACAAAATGTGTTGTGCTGTTATGCATGGGACATACAAAATAGGAAATAAAATCTCGACGTTGCGTTGACTGAATTTAAAACGAGAACAAACTTGTTATATAACAAAAAATATTCAAATTTATTTAAGAGACAAATATAAACTAGTATTAAAGTTTTCTTTATTTGCTTTTTTTTAAAGAAAATTTGAAGTGCAAAACAGTCGATATAAACATACAAATATGTTCTATAGTTTTGTGGCGAATTCATGTTTTAATAGGTTTTTGTTGGGATTATTTCCCTTAAAAGCTTCTAGAGAATGGGACCACTTCAGTCCTGGTCCCGGGGTATAGCGACTGAGCCTGCTCAGCTCTATTGACCCGTATTAACTTCCAGATCTCCTGAGACCGAAAAGAAAAGACCCCCAAAAAAATTAAAATTATTATCTACGTTTCGGTGGTAAGTTAACCACCATCAACTAACTTAAATGAAAAATAAAGTAAATTTAAAATAAAATGTGTAAAAATTTGTTATAAAATTTTTTTGCTTATATATGACGTTTTGTCATAGTTAACATATTAGTTTGTTTTGACTGGTTTTCCAAAAGATAAAAAGGGTGGTGTGTTAATTGATTTTAAGTTTATCTAAACCAACTTTTTCAGCATCAAGTATAGGTAACCATGTATTATTTATTAAACAGATATTGACTAGACCATTTTAAAAAAAATCCGAGAGCTGTTACTGTTAAAGAAATTATTAAAAAAAGATTTTGTTTCTTCGAAAAAGACCTTCAGTTTTAAAATCGTTTTTTCTGATATATTTCGGTGGAAATTTGCAACATATCTTCGTTGTGTTTCCCTGGCGTTTTCTCCACCTTTATAATAGAGAGTTATAATTTAAAGCCGTTCTTCTGATAAAAATCTCATTATTAAACTACTCGAAAAAGTAATAAGCGTATTTTCTAAATTCTTGACTTTGACAAATAAGCACCTGTGACCTGTGGCAGCCAGGTTTTTTTAGCTGAAACTATCCTTATAGTATCATGCAGTTTTTAGACAATCGCAGCAGAACCGCAGGAAATAAACCCAAACCCCTTTATTCACAAATTTCCCTTTGGGGAAAAATCTCTATTGATATAAAAATATAGGGATTATTCCATTTAAAAAATACGAAAACTGTGCTGTAAACTCTTTTGGTTTTTGTATCAAATGTTTTTCTGAAAAATTGGATTGTTAATTCTAGGGAAAAAAAATACACGAAATGGCTATATTTTTTTTAAAAAAGTACAGGAAAGTTTAAAAATAAAGCCCTCTTTCTTTTTAAAAAAGTACAGGAAAGTTTAAAAATAAAGCCCTCTTTACTTTAAAATGAATAACCCCGTATATAAATATAAAAATAAGTCACCTGTCAACCTGCCTAGGTAAATTTTTGTTTTGACATACTCTTGTTGATAGTTGTCAAAAATTAAACGATTAGGTTATCAGTCAATATCGGTCAAAATGGTTTATTTCGACAAATAAAAACGCGATAGTGTCTTATGCTACGTTAGAAACAATAACCAGGCTTAAGTAACCTTGAAATAAATGCCGTCAAAAGATTGACGGGATTGCAGAATGTCCCTGCATTTTTCACCTGGGTATACCATGTAAAAAAAAATATTGTTTTTTGAAATTTTTGAGATGAAATATCTTGAAAACTAATCGTTTAACTGCCTCAATTCTTATTAAGCCTATTAGAGAAATTTTCAAACTATAAAAAAATAGACGGAAAGTAGTCATCCTAGTAAAAAAAATTGACGACTTTGCAATTACTAGTTGACCCCACGAACAAAGATGCAGGTCATAAAAACTTTGGACTATCCCATTTATTAAATTTTTGGTTTTAAAATTTTGAAATAAGAAAAGGTCAAAATCTGAGAGCCATTTATAATATATCGCACTGTCCAGTGTGATAAGTAAAAATTTAGAAGTTTCTAGATTATTCAATAACTACAGTATCCATCTTAACTAAGTTAATCTCACATTCTTGCTTTTAATAGTCGAGCTTATACCGGGTGTTGCTCCGCAGTCGCGGGACATAGGAATCCCATGTAAATTTTGAAGTAGTCAAATATTGGCTCCCCTAATTAATTTAAAAAAAAATGCTATTAGGATTTATTGAAGAACACAATAAGTTCCACCCAAAATGAAAATTTGAACATTTTTCAACCAACCAGTAAAGAGTAAACTGCTTAAATACTTCTGGAACGTAGTATCTCATTATGCACCCTGTACTCTAGAAATCAATAATAAAAACACCATATCGATTCATCAGTGACAATTTAGATCATTAATTTATAATGTCATTGCCAAAATTGAACAATTTTATATGGGAATTTCAAAAAGAATCCTCGCATTTCATTTTAGTTTACAGCTAATTCCAACACATGCACTCACAGTTACGCAAGACAATAAAACAAATTTGTCTACATTTAGAAATCAATTTATGACGAAAATATCAGGATTGAATCAAATGCTCAAATATTCCTCCATTAACTGCCAGACAATAACCCAAACGATTATAAAACTTATTTCTTACGTTGGCTAGTTGGTACATTGATATTCTGGCACATTCAGCGGAAATAGCATTCCTTAGCTGGTCTAAATTTTCATATTTTTTATTGGTGTGAAGCTTAGTTTTTAAATGTCCCCATAGAAAAAAATCGTTTGGCGAAAGATCCAGAGACCTGGCTGGTCAAGATATTGCGTGGTTTGGGCCTATGATGTCGTTATTAAATGCGTTGTTCAAGTATTCGCGCACACCTCTGGTACTGTGTGCTGGACAGCCATCCATTTGATACCAAAGCTCTTGATTTTCACGAGCAAGGTTGTTCAAAGCAGGAAAAATTTGTTCCTCTAAAAGTTCCAGAAAGTACTCCGCATTCAAATTTCGGTCCAGGAAAAATGGTCCAAGGATATGGTGGCCGAAAATTCCCGCCAAAACATTAATTTTTTGTGGATATTGAGTCCTTGTCTCAACAAATCGATTTCGGTTTTCGTTACTCCAGTACCGGCAATTTTGAATGTTGGGTTCGTTGTTCAATTTAAAAGTGCATTCGTCAGTAAAGCAAATATTTTGTAAAAAACCTCTGTCAGTGTTTGTCCTCTCCATCATTTCAAAGCAAAATTCCTGTCGTCGTATTTCGTCTCCGTCTCTTAATTCTTGGTGTCTTTCGTATTTGTAAGCGTGGTATTTACATCTTTTTAAAATTCGAGATATTGTGGTGTGGTCTTGTCCTGTAATGTCCTCCAGTTGTCTCGTGCTAATGTTTCCTTCGGCCTCCTCTACAGAAAGTATCACGTCTAAATCCCTCTCGTTTTGTACAATTTGTCTCTGATTTTCACGTCGATTTTCTTCACATTTGCAAATATTGATTACTGTGCCTGTAGTTTCAATTTTTTTTATCGTCCGTTCTATTGTCGATTTACTTGGTATTGGCCTATTGGGAAAATAGGCTGCAAACATGTCCGCTACTCTTCGATAACTATTTCCCTGATAAAACCATTTTATAATAGTGATTTTTTCTTGATTTGAGAAGTTCATTATTTAAAAATGATGTGACATTGATCTGACAACTTGAGAGTAAGAGGTTAAATAATTTTTCTGGTATTTTATTATAAACTTCTAATAATACAGGGCGCGTAAAAAGATAGGAGATTCGTAACTTATTTTAGCATTTATCTCTTAGCTGGCGGACTGAGAAGAGCTGAAATTTGTACACTGGGTACAACTTTTCGTGCTCTTTAAAAAATCCTAATAATATTTTCTTTTAAAATAATTAGGGGAGCCAATATTGGACCACTTCAAAATTTACATGGGATTCCCTATGTCCCGCTCGACGGAGCAACACCCGGTATATATCTACACTATTACCCACGAGCCACCCCACTGCACTGCTGGTACAGCAGTCGTTTGCCAATCTTTAGTACTATGACATCATTTGAGAGGAGGCGCAATATTTTTTTTATTAAGTGTTCTATTTTCTTTGTCACCCGGTATATTTTAATACAGGTTCATTAAATTATGTATTTTAGACAACTTACCTTGTTAAAAACGTTAACTTGGAATTCACCAAATCATTTTTCAGGTCTTAAGTATGCAAAACTCCGAAGGAATAATTTTTCATTATTTTTAATGATATTAAAAAGTTTTTCCGACTTTTCTTATTCTCGTACCAAAGAACTGTTGAAAAGAAAATAGATTTTATTAAAGGAAGTTTTAAAGAAATGGGAAAATTAAAGTCTAACTGGATTAACGAGTACTTACATACTTTAAAATTGTTGATTCTTGGCTTAAGAACAATAAATGTTTAAATTATTACCTATGTTCCTTAGTGACTACACTTCAAAATAAACAAAAAATGTTTTTTTTAAAATTTCCTACTGACCTAAAAGCAAGAAACTAAAAACGAATATAAACAGGGTGTTTCTTTAATGTTTTGAAAAATTTTATAGGCGGTCTCCTTAGTTGAAAATACGAAAAAAGCTGCCATAAACATCTGTCCTAAACTTCTTAATTTTTAAAGTATAAGGCGGTAGTGTTTTAAGAAAGAATATTAAATTGTTTTATACGCCCTCTACCGCGATCGCTCGGTCTATTATGGCTCACACCATTTAATGTTTTTCCCAAAAGAAATAAACCTTCAACAAATCCGATATCAGATTGGGAGAGAGAGTTTTTACATCTCCTTTTACTCGTGTCGCTACCGGACACGAGCTCAATATGTGTTCTGGTGTCCCTGTCTCCTGGAAAGTATGAAGAACAGACGATTAATTGGTCATGCCCTCCTCTCCTGGTTTAGTGACGTGGATAGCTACCAGGTCCTTGTTACAGGAACCAGATGTTCCTTCTGAGGCCGTTTTTCCGGCCTTTCCCTATTAAAAAGGGTTCTATTCGTTTTCTGTTCAAAGCCAGGAAACCCTTTTCCCTACAAAAGCTCAACTCAACTCAACTCAAACAAGTGCTATATTAATTATTGGTAATTTACATGTCATTACATATACATTATATAATGTTATTTCTACAGTTTTCCTTGTTCAGGATCCTGAAGACAAGTCAGCCAGGTGGCCAGAGCTGATGGTCGCTCTTCTGAGGTAGATGTAATGATTTTTGTTTTCATGGTAATGTCGTTTCCCGGGGTGACCTTACAAACGACTAAGCAGTTTGCTGTTACTTAAGAAAGTTTGAAGATTGATTGTTTAATGAGTTGTATAATTTTGTAATTGTGATTTTGTAGGAAAAGGCAAACCAAAAACCTACTCGATTTTTATCAGGTACGCGTAGCTGAGTGAAACCAAGTTCTTGTCACCTTTGGGCATCCACACTATCATTCATTCTCATTCATACATATTGATTTATACTTTATATACATTAATCATGCTCACGTGGTTAGTTTAAGTTATTTGTACAATATTTAAATATTTTAAGGATTTTAAGAGTAGGATGGGATAGTAAGGACTAGTCCTCATCTCCATAATAAAAGGGCAGTCTCCAGTATAATGGTTTGTGTTTCGTCTGGTTATGTTGTCTTAGGTTAGTTAAATGTCTAGTAAGAATGGATGATGGTGCTTGTTTCTGATAGAATTTACAAGCAATGTTGTATATGTATTCATCCATTCTTTCTATGTCGGCCATGTCGTGTAGTGCGTCTATTGTTTCGTATCGGCCCGAAGATGTTACGCATCTTAGGACCTTGTTTTGATAACGTTGCAGTCTAGTCATTTGTGTGTTAGATATGCTGCACCATACTGGTGCAGCATATGTCAGTATAGGTCTTATTATTTGTTTGTATATAACCCTTTTATTTTCTGGAGAGAGGCCAGATTTAGGGGAAAGCATTGCATAGAGACTATGCATTGCTGCATAACCCCTATGCAACACGTGAGTGATGTGGGGTTTGAATGATAACCTCTCGTCTATTATGACACCGAGGTATCTCATTGTTTTTACTGGTATGATGGGATTATTGTTTATTTGGATAGGGATGTTGATTTTGTGATTCGTAAATTTCTTGGTAATTATCATACATTCACTTTTGCTCTCATTCACGCTAATTTTCCATTTATTCCACCAAGGCTTTAAATAGTGGAGGTGATTTTGAATATGTGTCTTTGCTACATTTGCGTAGTATGAATGTGCGTATATCAGTGAGTCGTCTGCAAACAGAGCCACCTTAGTTGAGGGGTATTTGGGAAAATCTGCTGTAAAGAGGTTATACAGTTTAGGCGATAGTACGGTGCCTTGTGGCACGCCAGCGTGCACTTTTCTTCTGCCTGACAAGGTGTTTTCCACTCGAACTTGGAAAGTTCTATTGGATATGATATTTAATGAGTTTGTAAATTAGACCGTTATGCCACACCGTGTCAAAGGCTCTCTTAATGTCGAGAGCCAGTAGCACGGTGTTTTGTTGCATATTTATATAGTTGAGTGCTTCCTGAATGACTCTAAAGATAAGCATGGTAGTGTTGTGGCCTTCTCGAAAACCAAATTGTTCTTCGGGTACCTTATCAAGATGGTTTTTGTATGTCTTCAATATGGCGCGCTCGGTTACTTTTGATAGCCCGTTGGTTAATGCTATAGGTCTATATGAATCCGCTCTACGCGGATTCTTGCCAGGTTTCAGAAGAGGAACTATAATTGCCTCCTTCCACGGTTTAGGGAAGTGTTGGAGGTATATAGTGGCATTAACTATGTACATAAACTGTATAACTGTCTTTGTAGGTAAGTTTTTTAAAAGGATATTTGAATGTTCGTCAGGCCCAGGAGCTTTATTGTTTGGTAGATGTGAGATTATTTCAATAAGCTCTCTGGGTCTAATGAAAATTCTACTTAGGATCGGAGGGGGAATAGGGTAAATATGATGTATAATGGAGTTAACCAAGGTGGTTATTTCGTCAAAAACGGTGTTGTCCGCCTTCTGTTTCGATTCATGATCCCTTTCTAAGCACCTGTTTGTTCGTGATGGATAAGCCCTTCACAGGGCCGTGAAACAGGCGCCTGTGACTTTAGCAGCACCTTTCGAAATGGTTTCACCCGTTTCGGTTGGGGCACCTTTGTCTGCTTGTGACCTTGGGTGGCACCTCTCGAAACGGATTTATCCGTTTCGGTCAGCGCACCTTTGTCACTTTTTTCTATGAAAGCGGTTCTGTCCGCTTTCTGTTTGGAGCTAGGGAAGTAATAGTCCACCACGGCAGAGCCCCGCATTACTGCAGTAAGGCTAGGTACTCTGAGATGTCGCCCTGTATCTCAGAGGCACCGTTGGAGACACCTGTTTAAGGCACAGGATGTCATTCACTCATCAGCACGGTATGCTAACACCTTGAGTTAAGACTTGTGTTCGTCTTAGCTTCGGATCCCGTTCCATACGGTGGCAAGAAGAGTTGCCGATAACCAGCAACTCTAGCGCATGTTCCAAAAGATCCTACTGGGCCCAACCACGATGACGACGTGCGAACACAGCGGTTGGGTCGTGGATAAACCTAGATGCATAACATTTGGGCTAGATGTCTATGTTTTCCAAGGCTTTCTTGCAACAATATTTGTTATCATGTCCTATCCTGAGAAAGGGTTAAAATCTGCAAGTGTCAGTGGTGTTTCCATTGTATCTTTTTTATAAGTTGGAAATTAAATATAAAGATATTATTCAAGATCAAATGTCACAAAAAACGGGTTTTTTGCGTTTTTTACTTACACGGTTCATTTTACTGTTACTGTGGTCAGTGTTGTGTCGAAACAAAATAATTTAACTTATGGCATCTACAAGTAGACGTGGTTGCTTAAATCAACCTGACGTTTTCTGTTATATATGTGGTAAATATACTTTTAAAGAAAACAGAAAACCTATTTCCGACTTTGTAAAAAGAACTTATCTCGCCTATTTTGGCGTCCACTTGGGAGACCAGGATAAATCTTGGGCTCCACATTTAGTATGTAAAACATGCGTTGAACATTTGCAGCAATGGTCAATGGGAAAGAGGAACTGCCTAAAGTTTGGAGTACCAATGATTTGGAGAGAAGCAAAAAACCATTACGATGATTGTTATTTTTGTAGTATCAATATTAAAGGCATTAATCGTAAGAATAAACAAAAATGGACATATCCTGACTTAGATTCAGCAAGAAGGCCAGTACCACATTCTAAAGAAATACCCATTCCAACATCCTACACTCCCAGAAGATGACACAGAAACTTCAACGTCTGATGAAATTCAGCATTTGCAATCCGATAACGACAGTGATTTTCGAGCAGATGTCGGAAGTCCCCAACGTTTCAATCAAAAAGAACTAAATGATCTTATAAGAGACCTAAATCTATCCAAGGAGGCTTCTAAATTACTTGCCTCTAGATTAAAAGAAAAGAATCTACTAGATCCAAGTACTAACATTACATTTTACTGTAAAAGAGATAGAGACTTGCTGCCCTTTTTCTCTCAAGAAAATAACTTGGTTTTCTGTAACGATATAAGAGGCCTACTGGAAAAAATGGGTTTATCAAAATACACACCAGATGAATGGCGCCTTTTTATTGACAGTTCAAAGCGTAGTTTGAAATGTGTCCTTTTACACAACGGTAATAAATTTGGATCAATACCCATTGGTCATTCTACTACTTTAAAAGAGGAATACCAAACAATATCACTAGTCTTGAAAAAAATTAAATATGAAGAACATCAGTGGGTGGTTTGTGTGGATTTGAAAATGGTAAACTTTCTCCTTGGACAGCAAAGCGGATATACCAAATAACCTTGTTTTTTATGTCTTTGGGACAGCAGGGCAAAAATCAGCATTGGGATAAGAAAGATTGGCCTTTGAGAAATGTCATAATTCAAGGAAAACAAAACGTAATCAACGAACCTTTAGTTGCAAGAGAAAAACTAATATTGCCACATTTGCATATCAAGTTGGGGCTTATGAAGCAATTCGTTAAAGCTTTAGATCAAGATGGACAATGTTTTGAGTACTTGTCACATGCATTTCCTGGAATAAGCACAGAAAAACTGAAAGCTGGAATATTTGATGGTCCTCAGATAAGACAGCTTGTTAAAGATCCAGAATTCACAAAATCGATGAACGAAGTTGAAATGAATGCTTGGTGTTCGTTTGTTGAAGTAATACAAAATTTTCTTGGAAATCTTAAGGCAAAGAATTACATAGAACTAGTAGAAAATATGCTTTCAAAATTTAATTGTCTTGGCTGTAACATGAGCATTAAACTTCTTTACCTCCACAGTCACTTAGATCGGTTTCCAGAAAACTTAGGCGACTTCAGTGAAGAACAGGGAGAAAGATTCCTTTAGGATATTAAAACCATGGAAACTCGTTATCAAGGAAGATGGAATTGTCATATGATGGCCGACTATTGTTGGAGCCTCCAGCGAGATTGTTCTGAAGGCTCACAGAAGTTGTATTTTTTGTGTTATTATGTGCTTTTTCCTTTTTTTTTGTATGTGTATATATTTTTTATGAATATAATGTAAATAAATAGCCTAATTAATACTTTTTGTTTTTTGTTGTTGGTAAAACTAATAGTAATAGTAATATCTTCAAATCTATAGAATTAAAAAAATGTCCCATTCTATAAACTTCTTAAAACTAGAGCTGCTACGAAAAAAAGGAAGATATTTCTGAAATAGCCATCAAAAATATATAAATTAATTCTTACTTCTCCGGCACCAAAATGACTGTTGGGCTTTATGGGAGGCAAATATTTTTTATTACTTCTTAAGAGCATACATTAAAAAATATATATTATATATATATTATATATATATATATATATATATATATATATATATATATATATATATATAATATATATATATATATATATATATATATATATATATATATATATATATTTATATATATATATATATATATATATATTATATATATATAATATATATATATATATATATATATATATATATATATTATATATATATAAATATATATATATATATATATATATATATATATATATATATATCAATCCTTGAAAGCTACAAGTATTTGTTACTTTTACCTTTTTGAATTATATTTTAAAAACCGATGTGACAATTTGAAAAATATTCCAGGAAGAATATTTGCATATTCGCCTCGAATTCGTCACATACGTAACGCTACCGGAGAAATTCAAGAACGGATTCATTTTTTATCGATATTAGAAAAAATCAATCTTGCAGCAGTAAGTCACGGCCATCAGATAAGAAAAAAATACAAAGTAAGTCGTCGTGAATATACCACGTCACATATGATTTATAATATTTTGTAAATATCCTTTTTCTTATCTCTCCCGGATCTAGAAATTATTAATTTATTAATTTTAACCGTTTTTCGTAATTTATAATTTTTATAGAAATAAATTGTAATATTTATGGGATTCCACGCTGCGAATCACAATTTTTTTTCTATAATATTCTTAATAATTGGCGAAGCGCATTACCGAGATGATGGTGCGAGGCATTTATTGTCCCATAAACTTTAATACTTATTATCGAATGATATTTGTTTGTAAAGGTGATCATTATGTAAAACATAATTTATTTACATGATCTTGTATGCATATTAATTTGCTGCTTATAATATGATAACATGTAATATGGAAATTTATTGAACACAATGATAGTCTAGGTTTTCCAAATTCCTATATAGCCCATCGAACAAAAAAGGAACCAATTGCACCCAGTATGCTTTTTTACATAGTAAATGAGGAGCAAAAATTCAAATGGAATAATATCCTGTTTTAAACTTTTTGAGAAAATGAGGCTTTTGTTTTAGGATAAAAAAACATTTGAAATTGGTTTTTCTTTTATTTAAAATTAGTTAGGGGAGTTATATAAGACAGGATAGTGCTTACAGTAAGAAATATTGGTTTTTAAAATAGTTATTACAAAAAAATATAGGATAAAATTATTTTTGAATTCCTAATACGGATAAAAACCTTTTTAAAGTAAAGCAAATAGGATTATTTTCTATTTGATCGTAGTAAAAGAGAATTTTATAAGCAAACTTTATTTAAAAAGGTAACAAACGATGTAAGGTATCAATCAAAAGGAACTAAACAACCATTCCTACATCCTCTTCGTTACAGTCACAGTCTTGTAAATCATCCTCACATTCAGCTTGATGCAAAGTTTGAATTGGTTCATTGGCCAGAAATGTTTTGAAAAATGTTAGTTTTTTATTTTGTTGCCAATTTTTATCGTAAAGTAACAGCAATGTCTTTAAATAATTAATTTTTTTCGGCTTTAACTTCATTTTTTAATTTCTTCTTTCGGGTCTTTATGTTTAATAAATTATTTTCTTTTTTAGTAGTCGGTTCAATTTTTTTTTAAATATCGTTATGTCTGTAGTTTGGCTCCATTTTTATTTTAACCATGCCCAGTCTGTCTTTTTTAAAAATTATCCGCTTCATGTTTTTTATACCTATAAACTTTTTCAAATCTTTATCCAGTGCTTTGTAATCCTGAATCTGCCAATCTTTGCCAAGTTCTTTTACTGTACCATTTTCCTCGTAAATTTTTATGTATTCTCGTACATGAGGCAGCACTTCATATTTCTTTAGTATTTTTTCAAGTCTTTCAAAAACCCTATCAGCTGGCAAAAATGAGTGCCCTCTGACTGGAAAGGTTACTCTTATTTCTTGAAGAGAAGAACGGACAGCATTTGCTAGCCAAAGAGCTAATAAATACATTACGCAAAAGTTCTTATTTTGGCCAGCACACCCGTCCGCAAATAAACGTAGAATTCTGCTGTCAGGTTTGATATTACTTTCTAGGAAATTGACCAATACGGAAACAATTTTATTTGCTCCCCTTCCTGCTTGGGTTTCATTCCAAGTGTAAAAAAATGGGCAGTGAGTCTCATAATCAATTATGCAGAAATTATAAAAGGACAACTGTCTTAAGTAATAAGCCACACTGATTGGCAACTTGGGAAGATTTATGACTTGTTGAAGATCGAAACAGAAAACCTGTAAATATGGTTCTTCTTGCTTCATTAATATATTAAATTGTTTTGCCCTTAATTTGTGAACATGCAGTTCGGTTAAAATTGTCACTTTCTTGTCAAGCTCACAATATTTAAGTTCATTTTTTTTCGAAAGCAAAAACTGCATACATCTAAAGCAGGGCTTCCGAATCCTATGTTATTTTTTTAATATAGTATTAAAAAATGTGTCGAAC
>JAHBCN010010624.1:0-31166 GCA_019359885.1 Listronotus oregonensis | reverse complement strand
AACATAATTAGATAATTTTTTTTTTAAAAATTTCGCTAACAAATTGGATTATTATTTTTTAAAAAAAATTTTGGATGTGATGAAGGTAAAAATAAAAATTAAAAAAAAAAGAATTTTAAAAAATTTTTTTAAAAAAACACTTTAAACCGGAAAAAAAAAAAAAAAACCCCATGGTTTATCTATGTCCTTAACAAAAGAACTCTAAGGAAGGTAAAATTTCCCCCTTTTAAAAAAAAAAAAAAAAAAACCTTTTTTATATAAGGAACTGCCAAAAATTTTTTGGGTTTTCCTGTCGAGTCTTGTAGAAGTTAAATTTTTTTATTTTTTTAATTGTAGATTTTTTTTTTAAACAGCCCCCCACTGTAGCCGTTTTGCTTAAGATCCCCAATTATATTAGTTATTTGTCAACTTTGTCAAATCTGAATTTTTTTTTTTTGTTTCGTTAACCTCAAAAATTTAAAGTAAAAAAAAAAATTATCATTTTTTTTATCAAACATTTTATTTAATGTAACAATTAGGTTTAACTAATAACAATTATTATTAACGATCATTAAAAAAATAATTTTATTATACTAGAAATTAATTAAACCAATAGCAGTATCTCAAATATTTTCAATTTTTTTTCCCCAAAAAAAGGGCATATATGGCCCCTTTCAACCATTAAACCTATTGTCAGTAAATTAAATTCAAAGCCATCGCTTTAAAAAAAAGTAAATTTTTAACTCAAAAGATCGAAAATAGATCCGAAAATAGAAGAATTTTAATATTTTACAGGCTAAAATGAAAAAAAAATACACCCCTTTTTTTTAAAAATAATGGGGAAAAACCCCCGCAATGGAAAAAGGGTTTATATTTATTTCAATGAGTGTAAACGAGTTTTTATCGTTTTAAATGTTTTGGATTGGTAAAATATGTTAAGAATATTGATAAGAGATGGGCATTTTAATGTTTTTTTTTTGGTTTAAAAAATGGACTACTTTATTTTACGGTTCAAAAATGGGACATCTGAAAAAAAATTTTTTTTTTAAATCAAAGTAGGTGGACATATCAAAGATTTAAAAATATTGGTCAGTATATTGTAATCCAAAGTAGAGTATAGACTCCGTCTGTTACTTATTTATCATGCAAAGACGCCATCTTAACCGGGATGAAATGTTGCAGCTGTTGGAATGTTGGCTGGTACTAGGCAACCCCCGGGTTGCTGAAACTCTCCACACATCACAGAGCGTAATCTCAAGATTATGGGCTTTTTTCCCCAAAAAAAAGGTGATGCCTGAAAGACATCCAGGTCCATCCGGCTGACTCGGCCTGCTCAAGATCGTTTTATTGTGCAAATGGCTTAAAGAAATCCCATAGTAACGGAAAAAATAATGAAGGGTACGCGAAACGCATAATATCGTAATTTAAAATTTTACAGTTCGGAACAGATTGCATGAAGGTGGACTAAAAAAGACGACCATTGAGATGCCAGCCATTTTCTAGAAAATCGCGCTGCTCGTTTAGCTTGGGCAACAGAATACGAGAATTGGACTAATAATCAATGGGCCCCAGTTTTTTTTAGAGATGAATGGGGGTTTTTGGGTTCCCCCCCGGATTCAAGAAGACTGAAGGGAAACCTGGACTACAAAGAGTCTTGGAAAATGTGCAAGAAGTCCACAGTTATAGAGGTGGCACAGTAAGGGTTTTTGGGCTGGAATACGACTGGGGGAAGAACCGATCTCTTTTTGGTTAAAATTTTTTCGATATTTTGGGGAAAGGGGGTTCTTCAACCTTTTTTTTTAAAACCCCATGCAAGACTTGTTGGACCAGACTTTATATTGATGCACGACAACGCTCGTCCTCATGTCGCTAGACATGCTGTAAAATTTTTCCCCCAAAACAAAAATCACCGTTTTGCCATGGCCCTCAAAAACCCCGCCCAAAATTTTTTTCGAGCATGCATGGGGTATGTTCCCAAAGAACGGTTTTGCGGGGAAAACCCCCCAATTTCCAAACCAAGAACAACTGTTTGCTGCTTTAAAAACCTTGGTTTCCCATAGCTAAAAGGGAAAATATAGAAAATTTTTAAATTTTGAGTATGCCAAGAAGGTGTCGCGCAGTGATAAACTAAAAAGGAGGTCATACTCGTTATTAAAAAAATTAATCATTAAAAAAAATTGGGAAAATTTTTTAGAATATGATTTTTTAATTTTGTTTGATATTTAGTTGAAAAAAAAAAAATGGTTGTACGCCACTGTAGTTTTTTTTTTCTGGTATCTACATTTAATTAAACTATTACATTTTGTACAGAATATGATAAATTTCCATAAATTATTTTTTTTGGGTATGTTTTTTTAAATTCTTTTTTATATCCCTAAAATAGGAATATCCTTGAAAAAAATTTCGGTGTGCCCCATTAAAAGCAAAAATTTTCCCCCAAATCATAAAAAATTTTTTTTTAAACGTTGCTAAGTTGATACCCGAAATTTTATTATATTCGTTTTTTTAAAAGGGTTTTTTTTTTTAAAAAATTTTTTTCTTTTATAAATGACACTTTTAAGTGACCCCACAAAAAGAAGTCATTCGGTGAAAAAAAGGGGGACCTGGCTGGCCCCAAAAAAAACAAAAATGTGGACCAAAAACATCTTCCAGGCCTCTAACCATACGAGCATTTGGAGGGGGAAAACCCCCTTTTTTTTTACCCATTTGATTTTCCAAAAACTTCTTCCAAGGCGGGTCCAATTTGATTTTGAAATAAGTCCAAATAGGTTTTTGTTGTCCAGTTTAAAAAAAGCGAAGTTTTTTTTTTTTAAAAACCAAAACCGGCAATTCTGAACATTTGGTTTTTTTAAAAAGGGGGGAAAGTATATTCATCAGTAAAACAAAAAAATTTTTTAATAAATTCCTATTGTTAGGGGGTTTCAATCATTTCAAAAAAAAATGCTATTCTTCGCTCTTCAAAATTTCCCTTTTCCCCCCCGCTCTTGATGTTTTTTTTTAAAAATTTTTTCGTATAATATTTGTATTTTTTTTTTAAAAAACGCAATACCGTTGTATGTTGTTTATTTCCCCTTTTTAAAAAATTAAAAACCATTTTTTTTTTTCCCCCCACCCCCCAGTAAAATATTAAGATTTTTTCTTTTTTTTGGCTCTATTTTCGATATCCTAAGTTAAACATTTTCAATTATTTATTACGGTTTTTTTTTGACTCGAACTTATTGACGATACGTTTAATAAGGGGGGAGGGGGGAAAAAGGGTTGGTGGGGGGAAAAAAATGAAAAACGCCTTTTAAAACGCCCCCATAATGCCACTTAATTATGGATACTTTTTTTTTTGATTGAAATATTTCTTTTTTTTAAAAACCGACTGTCATGATTTATTGACATTTTCCTCATGTCAGGGACAATATTCATTTTACTAGTGTTTAATTTTTTTTTGAAAAAAAAAATTTTTAATTTTGCAAAACATTTAATTGAATAATTCAAGATTCGCTTATTTTAAATTTTTTTTTAAATTGGCACGAGGGCTTTTCAGATTGGTCTCGTTAAAAAATTATTTTTTTTTGCTGTTGCAGGGGGGCCATTATGGACCCTCTTCAAAAATTTTCCATGTTTTTCCCCCCGGGGACGCACCCCGGTAGGTGAATATTATGCAGTCCAATAATATTACATACATATGTCTTTTTAAAACCCCCCTTTTTTAAGGGGGGATCTATCCCCTTAAAAAAAGGCCCCCAAACTAAAAAAAAATTTTACAAGTTTTTATCTACGCCTAGCCGCGCCCCTGCACTACATTACTCGAATAAATTTGCGATAAAAACCGAGTCTCCCTTTTGGGATAAATTTCACATTTTTTACCCGATCCCCCGGAAGGCGGAAAAACCTTTCAGAGGATGGAAAAAAGGCATTTTCTCTTGACAAAATTTCCTGAAATCCCAAACCCCGGGCGAAAGCCCCCTTTTATCATGGTTTTCACCTTTACCGTTTGGTTTTTTTTTGTATTTTTTGAAGGGAGAAAGAAAACTTTTAAAAAAATTATCTTTTTAAAAAAAAAAATGGAAAATTTTTTTTCGGGGAAAAAAACAACCCTTTTAAAAATGTGAATACATTGGGGTTTTTTTAAGTGGAATTTTGATTGTTTCAAAAATTTTTTTATTTTTTGTTATGGGTTTTTTTTTGAAGGGTAAACATTTTTATTTCCCCTTCTTTTGGTACTTTTTTTGTTCACTGTTTAGGAAAAATTCTTTTTTGGGGTTTTTGAAAAAAAATTTTTTTGGGATTTTTTTAGAAAAAATTTAAAAAAGGATAAATGTTATTCGTTTTTATTCGTTTTAAAAATTCTACGCCCTTTTTGGTTTGTGCGATCTTCCATTATCCCCTACGAAATTTTCTTCCGAAAACTTTGCCCCGTAAACTATAATCGTTTAAAAAACCAAATGTTTAATGTTTCTCAAAGTGCCATTAGTAGAGCAATCTTTTTAAAAAGGGAAAGACCCAATATACGACACGGAGGTGGGCAAAAAGTGCATGTCCCTGTTAATCATAGGTTTGGGCTAACTAATCAACCTGGACGCACCCTGGGGTTTTTTTCCAAAAAGTCTGTTTCCCCCTTACCCCTTTAGATGGCCTACCCCACTTGGGGGGTGGGAAACCCGAAAAAATTTTTTCGTATGGTGGAAGGTCTTTTGTCTGGGCGGCATATCTCACTCCCCACGGACTTATAAATTTTTGGAAAAATAAAAAATCCAAATAGGGCCCCTTAGTTATTGTCCATTTTTTTTTACTAAAGTTTGGATCAGATTTTTTTTGAACAAAACCCCGTCCCAAGGAAAGTTGTAAATTTGGTCTCCAGGGTTGGGGTTACTCAATGGAGTAGTTCCCGATCCCAGACTGCAATCCGATCAACACTTTTTTGTTTTTTAAAAATTTCGCCACAAAAACCCCTAGCTTTCTGAGGCCTTAAAAAAAGAGGCAAATTTGGTTCAACAAAACCCCATTTTAAACCCAAAGGACAGGCGAAAAAACGGAAACCCGAGATATTGTTTTTTAAAAAAAAAATAAAGCTTTTCGGGGGTTTAATCTAAAAAAAAATTTTTATTTTCTTCAATTCCAACTTAATAAGTTTAATTTAAACTTAATTATTAACATTTTTTAAATCCTTTGAATCCTTTATTTAGAAATAAATTTTTAAAAAAATTTGCTAATATTTTGTTTTATTACAAATAATTTAATTTTCCCCTTCAAAAGACGGGTGGAAATTAACAAAATGTGTATCAATCTCTATAAAATTTTGTAATTATTTTGAAAATTTATTATGCACAAATAGTGATGAAAATTTCCAAAAAAATATATTTGGAAATATTTTCTCTTCGGTGGGGAGGGTTTAGAGTTTCGGCTCGCGGGCCCGGCGAGGGTATTCCCAACCCAGAAAACATTTTTTGGAGTAGTTTTAAAAATAACGTCCGTGGTGGCACTACGCGTTGTCTAAAAATCGGAAATGCAACATTTATGTTTGTGCTTGGACAACGTTGACAACCCGGGGGAAAAAGGGTTGGCCCGGCACTCACGGTTTTTTGGTTTATTTAATATTATAATAACCAATAAAAAAAATAAAGCCAAACTGAAAAAGGGACCCTAGACGATTTTGGATGTCCCTAAAACGCCCCCCTTGCTTATCGATCAAAATTTTCCAACTTAATACGTTTTTTCTAAATGTTCTTTTATGGGCCCCAAGCAATGTTTTTGTCGATTTTTGCGATAAAAATTTTTTTTTTTAATTTTTAAAATAAAGTTACGAACTGGAAGACAAAATTCAAATTATTGAAGGAATACCGGGGAAAACCCCCTTTGGGAAATTGGGGAATTATTTAATAATTTATTTCTAACCAGGCCGACCCCGTTTCCACTATTTCCGGGGGTCTTAAAAACTTTCTGATATTTGGTTGAACCCAAAGAAAACATAAACATGATAGGCCAAAAGAAAAAACAAAAAAAGGGAAATAAAGAAATTATGGTAGTGGCAAGTGTTTTAAAAAAATTACATTTTCATTAATACAATTAAAAAAGGTTTTTTTTTGGCGAAGATCAGGGAAAGAGTCTAAAAAAATTGATACCGACCTAAAAGTAAGAAAAACCAATGAAATTTTCCCGATGATCATTTTAACAAAGGAAATTTTTTTGAAACTGGGAAATAAAAAATAACAATGTTTTAAAAAAATTGTTTTTACTGATGAATCGACATTTTCACTTCATGGTCTCACCCCATTTTTTTGAGGTCACGTAAAATCTAAATTTATGGTTTCCAGGAGAATGGGTAATAATCTACAAAATTGAAAATTAAAAATTTGGGGAATTGGAAATTTGGTTTTCCCTTAAATTCTAAAAATTTAAAAGGGGTTTTTATGACATTTTTGGTTATTGTTTGGCTCAAAAAGGGTGGTTTATTTGATCATCTTTGATAATTTTAAAAAGAGGTTTTTTTTTTATTCTATGAATGCCTTAAATTATTTTTTAAAAATATCTTCTCTTTCCCATTATTTTTTTGGGAAAAATTTTTTATTTTATTAGGAAAAATTTTGGGTTTTTTAAAAGGGCAAACGTTGCGGTCTCGTAAGCAATAATTTTAAATTTATATGATGAAATCAGATGAAGTCGGTTGACGTAGCTACTCCTGCCTTCCTTTAAAACTGCATCCTCTTACTGTAAAAACTTAAAAAATAAAAATGGACAAAATTCTTCCGAATTTATCCCCCCCCCACCAGCCCAAACCCAAAAAAAGCGCCACTAAAAACAACGGAAGTTGAGATGAACCACAAAATTTTATTGGTATTTTAGTTGGGTACATCAAAATTGTCCAGGGCCTCCATGTTCGCAGTACGGTGCGCTTTACTTTTTAAAAAATCCTTCGTGAGCTGTCATAAAGATAAAAACAAATATTAGGAAAAATACAGAGAAATATTAAAAATATTGGAAATTTAAAACTGAAAACTACAAAATTCAAAAAACTAAACTTTAAATAAAAGTTCATCTAAGGTACAATACAATAAATGGTCAGATTTGGCCGGGTATTTTAAACCAGGAAAAAAATTTTTGGCTCAAAATCTCAGTACGAATGGTATTTGGTAAGACAATTGATTGATAGAACCGTAAACTCACCGATTTTTTTAGCCAGTAATTTTTTGCTTCTATCCGATAGCAAATTTCTATTTTTTACATTTCAAATGGGGTTATACATGAGTAAAATTGTCATCCAAAAGTTAAAACGCTAAATACATTAATATAAATAAAAATTTAAATATTAAAAATACCTTTTGCTGCAAAATTTCTAAAAAAGTAATTACATACGACACGAGACACAAGTTGTGCAACTTGATCTATAGGCACATCTTCATAGATATCATTCACACCTTGAATATTGTATTCAGCATCAATGCCGTTTTCATGGGAGTGTAATTGAACTTCTTCTAAAGCAAGCGTAGCCAACAAGAAATAATCGAAATTTTATTATTCCTAATTATAATAATAACGTACTTTTTGGAAATTATTTTTCTAGTGTGAAATTTGTACTGCACAGAACTACAAGAAATATAGAGAAATCTTTGTTTTGTTGGTTTAAAATGCATTTTTTTTATATTTCCCAAAATTTCCAATTTTTTTAATATTCCCGGGACACGCTCAAAAACTTTCAATGTTTTCATGGAAATATTTTCACTGAAATATTTTTATATACAGCACTATGCAGAATTACCCAAGCATTGCAAAAAAATTGATAATAGGTTGGGTGCAAATAGTACACAAATTATGCATAATAAATTTTCAAACTGACTTCACAATTTTATGAAGATTGATATACATTTTCTTTCTGTAACCATTTGACATTTTTAAGAGTAAAGATATAGCTTTCACTAATAATTTCATTATTTTTATATTACCATAAGAAAAAAAATAACAACTTAAAATTAGGCACAGAATTAATTTTCTGTAATAGGTGCCCAATGATTACAAATAGTGTTTATGAAATATACAAGGTAATTTAAAAAACATATCTTAATTTAATATTTCTTGTTCCAAAATAATACAAAAATATTGTTAACATAGCTTAAAAACGGCCCCATTTTTGGCATACAGGGTGTGACAGAAACATTGGGATTTTCCTTTTATTTTCAAATCGAGTTTTTTGATTTTAAATAAAATTATAATACAGTTAGAACATTACCCAAAAATACCTTTGCCATTTGGATAAAAGATAGAAAATAATTTTATTAACGTGGTTCCCATTGATGCATCTAGATATCGATAAATGATCGATTTAATCTTAAGACAACGCATTCCAATCTAACTGTTGTTCATGTCAAAGCATTCCTAATAACGATAAAGGATGGACATTTTCTATGGAATTACAGTCAGGAGATCTTGGTGATTGATTTTGTCAAAGAATTGTAGTGTTACCCTTGCTAGTGCTCTTGCTACATAAGACCAGAAGTAATTGTCACGAAACACTGAATTTTAAAGAATCCTAAGATAAGGAAAAGAGATGTTCTATAATCTCATAGATGTAGTGATCAATTGTCATGTTCTAGTTAATTAATTGAAGACATAAAGTTTTTATAAAAAAAATAGGTTCGTACCCTCTCTTACTATTTCTTTGAGATTTTAAAGTTGAAAATTTTAAATTAAGAAGAATAGCCATAAATAGTTTTAATTTAATCAAAACAAAGCTTTTTTGCTAACGTCAGTAATAAATTACCTTATACATGGGTTTTATATAATATGTTGCACATATTTATATGTGATATATATACTTAAACTATTTAAATGTCTTTATTATACATTCAAACGAGGTGCCGCAGGGTAGGTTTCATATACTTCGTGCTTTGTATGAATAAATGTATTCATATATGTGCAAGCCGAAGTTTTCTTATTTGTGATAAAATACGACTGATGGAATAAAAAGTATCCAGCCTAAGAAAGAAACGAGAACAATAAAACTATTTTTATGTTTTTATATAGTCTCTGTGTAGCTCAATACATTTATTTCATTGGTACTCAAGAGCTTTTATGCCAGTGCTGTAGACTGATTTGTCCAGTTTGTAGCAGCATTCACGTCCAAGTCCAAGGCAATTTTTTGTTAGCAATAATTACTTTTTAATTCGGAAACAAACAAAAATCAGCTGGAGTCAAATCTGGTAAATAAGGTGCATAAGAATCCAGCTCGGAGCTGGCAAGGTGAAACAGGCTAAACCAGGATGTTTCTCGTAAATATTTTGATTCAATTGGTCAAGAAAACTGGCGTTATACTACAATTTATAGTTTTTTTCTTTATCAAGATAGTCTATAAAAAAATGTCTTTGACAAAGCAAAAAATTGCTGTCATACCACCTCTTCCTGCCGATGGAATGGCCTTTGCCTTTAAGGATTGTTTGTTTTGATTGTTGTTTTGTCTTCGGCGTAAAGTGGTGGACCCAAGTTTTATCGACAGTAACAATCGGCGAATTATACCAATCACACAATTTTCTTCCTTAAAGGGTCTCACAGACTATAGTTCTTAATCGCCGATTAAGACTGCTCAGTCGGACGATTAAAACTTTTATTTCCTTACACTTAATTTAATTTTAAACCGTCTAAATTGCCGAAAGCTGCAGTCGTTCACCGAAAAACGTAAATGAAGTATGTTTATTTGTTACAAGAATGACCATTCAAAACGTTCTACACCACACACTTCAAGCGCGTAGTGAGCGATCTCCTGGTCAGTCTCGGAATTTGGTTTGGTATACCGATGGATCCAAGACTGATAATGGAGCCGGCGCAGGAATACATGGTATGACCCCTAGGTTTAATGCTTATGCTTCCCTGGGGAAATATGCCACTATTTTCCAGGCGGAAATATATGCCATTGAATTTTGTCTGCGAGAGAACTTGAGGAGAGGATATAAGGGCAGGGACATTACTATCTTCTCTGATAGTCAAGCGGCCATAAAAGCTTTGGCATCCCAACAAGTCAACTCAAGGTTGGTTTGGAACTGTCTGCAATGCCTCTAAACCTGGCTAACCACAACAAAGTTACACTTTCCTGGGTGCCAGGACACAGGGAATACAAGGCAATGAAAATGCGACTCCCTGGCCAGGCGAGGCTCCGCAGCAATGTTTGTGGGTCCTGAACCTTTTTTGGAATCCAAAAGCCTCGGTTCGTGGCTACATGACTCGGTAGATTCAAACACAACATCAGTCATACTGGAACCACATTCCAAGGCAACATCACAGTAAATCAATGTTGGACTCACCATCGAAAGCTTGACAAGTGAATTACTAAAACTAAATAGGAATCAGATTAGAGTAGTGACAGGATTAATAACCGGACACTGCACTCTAAGAAAACATATGCACACTATGGGCATCTATAGAGAAGAACCCATTTGCAGACTATGTGACGAAGAGGAAGAGACAGCCTCTCACATCATATATGAGTGCCCTGCACTTACATACTGGAGAACAAATCAAAACCTTATGGTGGACACTAACCACCAGGAGGCTGGAGACCAGAAAAGAACAGTAAAAGGGCTACTACACCTATCTAAGGTGTCAAACCTTTTTAACTGAAACAAATACACAAGAGATACAACAAGCCCTGTAGGCTGCAGTGTCGAGGCGGACAAAACCTCAACTTGTGTATTTATTTTATCAATCAATCAATCAATCAATCACTTCAAGCGCGGCCTGAAATTTTCACCGACGATATTATTTTCGGCTTTCGCCCACAATCTGGCAATGTTTATAGACCTTTTTAATCGCCACGATTAAAACTGCTTATAAAAAAACCTTAAAGGCCCCTCACAGACCAGGTTCTTTTTAAGCAGTTTTAATCATGGCGATTAAAAGCGTCGATCAATATTGCCAGTTTATGGGCGAAAACCCAACATAACACCGTCGGTAAAATTTCTGGCACCGCTTGAAGTGTATAGTGCAGAACGTTTTTAATCGTCATTCTTGTAACAAATAAACATGCTTTATTTACGTTTTTCGGTAAACGACTGCAGCTATCGGCGATTAAGACGATTTAAAATTAAATTAAATGTAGGGAAATAAAAGTTTTAAGCGTCTGACTGAGCTGTCTTAATGGGCGTTAAAAAGAACGATATTCTGAGGGGCCCTTGGAAATATGTTTTTTTTTGGGCGTCGGCAACTTTTTACTGGTTTGTATAAGAAAAACATTATGTTAAACCGAATTCTAGAACATGCCAAAAGGCGCTAACATTTAAGAATTATAACCAAGAGTGGGTGTCGGAAAACGACTGGAAAAGCTCGTCATAACCTTTTAGTATTTTTGGTGCGGCCGTTTTGTGTGGATTATTGCCCATTCGGCTTTGTTAGACTTAGCATTATTTCGTTGACAGCGTATTTATTTAAAACATGCGGGCCGTTTGTCGCCCTAAATGTAAAGCTGCTATTTACAAGTAGAAGCGGAAAAAGGAGAATAATATAAATGACGTTATTTTCTCAAGAAAAAGTTTTCTTTACGCTCTTTGAAATTTTTACACATTTTAAGTTTAATTATAAACATTTAGGCAATATTGAATTTAGCTGTAAAGAAGATCAAAGGTTTCTTTATAGGAAATTATACCTATCACACTCTCCTTTAAATAGTGTCATAACTCATTTTCCGAAACCACATAACATAATTTTCTCAATTTTTTTAAGGGATAGACTGGAAATTTACACATTAAATCTTATACCTTTATGTAAAACGATAACAAAGGTATGACAGGAGGAAAAATACGATGAAACGTTGCGAGCGTCGGGCCGGAACTTGGCCTGGCACAACGACTATATACTAAAGGACTGCACAGTTCCGTTTAACGAACGTTGGAAAATTTAGGAGAACTGTGACGTCACCACCGGTGCTTAATAATGCTGGGAGATGTTGATCGATGTTTTTAAAACATCGATGTTAGATGATACTAACATCGATGTAGACATCAATGTTTAATATTATTAAAAAGTTTTAAACTTAATTTTTTTAGCTCCAAAAATAAAATATTAGTTTTTTGAGATATAGTATTTAATTTTATTTAAAGTTGCTTAAAAATAGAAATAAGTAGGTTCTCGTTTAATTTCGGGGAATTACCGACTTGGCATAGTGGCATAATTTGTCTTCTCGCTCAATCATAATTTCATAACTACTTTATACTTTTTGTTATAAAATTATTTGCTGGCATACTTTGGTTTAGAATACTTTTTTTTTTTTTTTGTTACAGAATGAGTTTAAGTTTTCGGAGAAAAAAGTATAATTTTACAATTTTTCGATTTTTCATTTCACTTCAACTTAAAAAATATATATTTTTTAATTAGTAGCAATCTTTCAAATTATAACATCGATGTTTCACAACCGATTTTTACAAGCCATCAATGTTTGCTTTCGATGTTAACATCGATGATCAACACCGATGTTTTGTGTCGATACCCCAGCACTAGCCAGCACCGGTGGTGACGTCAGAGCGAGTTTGACCTGGCAGACAAATTTGCCAAACTGAGCAGTTCTTAAAAATAATTTAAAATTTCATGTTCCTACAAGTCGCTTTTTTATGATTGTTTATTTAAATTAATCTTATTGCAAGACCTGTAAGCTTCGTTTTCTTGAAAATTATAGAGGTTACCTTAGTTTTTCCCTAAATAAAATAATTCTAACCTTTTACATTTCTAATAACTAAACATTAACTAAAGTCTGTAACAATATATATAATTCCCAGATATTTTAAATTATTAAAACAAGGGTGTTTTTATTTATTATTTTACCCTAAATTTAATACAATCCTATAATTATATAAGACAAACATAAATGTTCATGTTGTAGTGCTTAAATTACTAACAAAGCACCTCATTATTTTGTTTTACAAATATTAGTCTCATTACTGAACACGCTATAGTTATTATAAGCTAAACAAAACATTGTTTGTTGTAATATATTATGCTTATTAAGTTCATTTATTACTTTTTTTTAAATTTTTACTATTATTTTTTATTTTTCCTAGTTATTTTTTAAACAAGTGTAATAATTGACACATTCCCTCACGAGGCAGCCGTGCAATGTTACCGTAAAATGCTCAAAACTAGAAAATTAAGATGTTTCCTGTTGAAAGTGCACTTTCAACAAACTTAATTTTAAAAGAACTTTAAAAACCACATTCTTGCTTCTCGATAGCCGACAGTAAAGTTTTCAGTACTCAGCAACTAGCCGGAGCAAGGGGAAGTTTTCGAGATTCAATGATCAAAGCAACTAAAAGCTTGGCTACACAGTTAATAAGTTACTGAAAGGTTTTATAACTAGTTGTTGTTTAAGTGTTATTAAGTAAGGTTAAGGACAAGAACATATTGCACCTCCGAAAAACACTGTCATATCTGAAAAATTTAAATTTTTGGAAGAAAGAGAAATAGACAAGCCAGTTTAATAACACAGGTCCACCCAAAAGTGTTGTGTGCTGGGTGTCGGACTTAGATTTTTTAGCGTATGTTTTTCACTGAAAAAATCTGAGAAAATGCTTGAAGATCGAAAAAAAAAGAAAACTACAGAAGGGTGATCAGTTAAGGGTAGCGAGCGGCCATATCTCTAAGATATTGGTCGTATAGATTTGAGAAAAAAAATCATATAAAAGTCGCCAAGAGAAATTGCTGGAAATTATTTTTGAGTTTGTTAAACGTCATCTGAGGGTAACAAAACACCAAGTAGAAAAATGGGATTTTTATAGAATTTTGTTCAATAAAAGTATATCAATGATATCATTTTCATATTTACTGACCATTTCCCTACATTTTTTAACTAAAACGTTTTGTTCTATCTATCAAAATAAAGCGGTGGGGAAGTTCAATTGTTTTTTTAAACAAACCAAGATTTCTCCCGTTTCTTTTGACCGATTTCTAGCAAACTTAGGCTCATATAAAAGAACTAACTTACTACAAAACGCTTATTTGGTTTTGAATTTTTGACCTTTGCTGTCGCCGCTAGATGGCGTTAACTGAAATGGTAGCAAATTTTTAAGTTTTTTTCAAAAAAAGACAAATGTAATGGTATATTAATTTTTATATATTTTAAAAGAGAATAAATTTATCTATAATTTTATGAAAAGAATTTATTATCTACCTTTTTTTGAACCGTTGATATTGACCAAAATATAATTTTATCACATTAAAAAATGGCACGCCACTGTTTTTTATCAAAATAAAAATCAGTTTTGTAATCTCTTATTAGTTGATAACAAAAAGAACCTCTTGACTTTTTTTCGTTAGACAAACGGTTTTGGATTAAAAAAAATAAAATAGGTTTACATACTGTTACTTTATATATCATTGTAAAGTAGTAACTATTTTATTTTTTCAATCCAAAAACCGTTTGTCTAACGAAAAAAATTTTTGTAGCCTAATGGAGATTACAAACTGATTTTATTTTGATAAAAACAGTGGCGTGCCATTTTAATGAATAAAATTATATTTTGGCAATAATTTCAAAAAGTAGAAAAATTCTTTTTATTAAATTATAGAGACATTTATCTTCTTTTAAAATATATAAAAATTAATATACCATTACATTTGTTTTTTTTAAACTAAAAATTTGCTCCATTTCAGTTAACCCATCAGGCAAAGTCAAAAAATTTAAAACCAAATAAGCGTTTTGTGCAAATTATCTCTTTATATGAGCCGAAGCGCTAAAATCGGTCAAAAACGGGAGAAAATCTTGGTTTTGTTTAAAAAAACCAATTCCCACCGCTTTTTGATAGATAGAACAAAACTTTGCAGGGAAATGGTCTGTAAATATGAAAATGATATCATCTATACTTTCATTAGACAAAATTCTATAAAAATTCCATTTACTTTGATTTGTTACGCCTCTAGACGTTTGACAAACCCGAAAATAATATTCAGCAATTTCTCTTGGAACTTTAATATGATTTTTATTATAAATTAATTATTTTGTTTATTTGAATCCCAAATAACTTAAAAGTTGCAGAAAAAAAAATCAAAAATAAAAAAATAATATTTTTTTCCAGGGGTATACCTTAAAAAAATCCTGAAAATCTTTTTTTAAATCGAAAAATATGGCATTAAGATAAAAAAAATTATTAAACTTAAATTAAAGGTCTTGAAAAAATCAAAGAAGTTTAAAGGTATATGGAAGGCCAATACTGTAGAATAAAATTGTCTGGGCGTGCAGGGCAGCGGGAATAGGGAATCGGCCCCCTGCGGACTTTGCGCAATGAATAGTAGGTCAGGTCCGAACTTCCATAATTCTTTGTTACTATCTATAAACATTGACATTATCAAATGTCAAAACTACCTATACATTCACTGTTTTTTTTTTTATTTTTTGCACAAAATTGTTGGTTATTAAACGATACTACTATAGAAAATTTAAAATTGTTGTGTAATATTGGATTTTATATCATTTGATTTAATATGGAAAGAATAGATGGCGCCACTTTACAGCCCTCTATTTAAATGGTCGATATTTTTGGGAGTTTTGTATTTTTACCAAAAATCTTAGTATGTATGATTCATGTACCAATTTTGTGATAAAAAAAACAAGATGGTGTAAATGAGTTTAATCTAATTGTTGTATTTAAGGATTTATATGTTAAAGTTAATGTAAAAAAAAGTTGAATTTTTTTTGTATATATAATTTTACAATGTACCTTAATTTTTTCGCACTATAATTTGATCTAACCACAAAAAAATATGAGCAAGGCATAGACGCCCTTGGCAGTCATATATACGTACAGTCAACTTTTCTTTTGCTTGTGGTAGTATTAACGCCGATTATTACTATTTTTTTTTAAGAAAATGGGCTATTTAAAACGTAATATGTTAATATATAAAACATAACATTTAATGTTAAGAATATATTCATTTTATTATAAAGTGCAAAATGCATTGTGTAATTTACTATAAGATACAGGGTGGCCGTCCATATTTTGACCCATTTTGATCGCGAATAACTTTTGAACAAATAAAGATATCAAGATGCGGTTTTCGCAAATATACTTATATTTCTTTAAAGTTTATTCTCGTATCTTTACCATTTTTATGTGACATTCCATTAGCTCAAAAACAAAATGGCCGATTTTCCGATATAGGACAACTTTGTTATTTTAAATGGAACACCCTGTATATGTTTCAATATTTTAAAATTTAATCTTTCCCCTTTAAAAAAATGTAACACAAGCTATGGTTATCTTAAAAAATAACGCATTTATTGACCTCCAAAGAATTGACTGTATGTCGAATAGGAATATTATTTTAAAGGTTTTTTGAAAAGTCGCCTGTGGAAACAAAGTTATCTCGTTTCCATAACAGCAACAAGCCTCATTGTCAGCCATTGTTGATCATTTTTGAAAAGTTATTTTAATTAGGAAGCGCAAAATGTTCTCGTTAAGCGAAAAAGGAAAATGTGTTATTATGTTTGCCGAAACCAAATCCAGTTAAAGAAACCCAGCGAAGATTTAGAAACATGTTTAATAAAGCTCCACCCACAAAAATTCAATTAAAATCTGGTACAGAAAATTCTGGAGACAGGATTTTTAGCCCGTAAAAGAAATTAGTAAACAATGAGAATTTGCTAAATAAAACGTTACAAATTCTGGAGATAACTCAGGAAAGATCCAACATTGTCAACAAGAAAAATCTCAAGTTCAGTCCATATTCCTAAAACTACAGTACAAGAAATCATGAAAAAAGAACTTAAATTAAAGCCATACAAAATTCAAATGTTACAAGAAATAAAAGAAACTGATTTTCCAAGGGTGGAATTTTGCCAGAGAATTCAAAATTTAGTAAGGAACAATATACATTTTTGGATAGACTAATAATGTCAGACGAAGCCACATTTCACCTCAATGGAAAAGTAAATAACATAACTGCAGGTTTTGGGCAACAGAAGATCCTCGACAATATAACGAACACGTTAGAGATTCGCCAAAAGTCACAGTCTGGTGGGGGTATATCAAAGCAAAAAATTTATGGGCCATTTTTTTCATGAACCAACTGTAACCTCTTGGACTTACGTTGATATGCTGGAAATATTTTTATCCCCAATTGCGAAGAAAATCTATTGAATTTCGTCTATTTTCAACAAGATGGGGCTACACCACATTATGTTAACATTACCAAGGATTCACTGACCAACTTTTTTGGGAAACCGTTTGGATTGGAAGAGGAGGCCCTAATTCTGGCCACCTCGTTCACCAGATGTGACTGTTCCAGATTTTCTGTAGGGATATGTGAAAGAGAGTGTTATAGTCCACTTCCCCAAAATTTAGAGCAATTAAAAATTAATATCCGAAACATAATAGAAAATATTCCTGAAGAATTTTTAGTCGATAGTTTTAATAAGTTTTTTAGAATTTAAATAAGTGCGTCGAAGTCGGCGGAAGGCATTTTCAACATTTACAGTAGTTTTTAAAAAGTAATGTAACCTTATTGTAACTATTATTTTGTGAATAACCTAAACCTTTGGCGATCCTTTTTTTTGTAACATATGAAGCAAATTTTAATTGTTAAATAATATTGTTTGTCGACATGCAGTCAATTTTTCGAAGGTCAATAAATACGTTGTTTTTTGAGATAACCATAGCTTGTGTTACATTTTTTTAAAGGGGAAAGATTAAATTTTGAAAATATAGAAACATATACAGGGTGTTCCATTTAAAATAACATAGTTGTCCTATAATGGAAAATCGTCCATTTTGTTTTTGAGCTAATGGAATGTCACAATAAAATCGTGAAGGTACGAGAATAAACTTTAAAGAAATATAAGTGCATCTGCAAAAACCGCATCTTGATACCTTTATTTGTTCCAAAGTTATTCTCGATTAAAATGGGTCAAAATATGACCGGCCACCCTGTATTTAAAAATACGTTAATTCATTTTTCTATTGTTTTATTAGCGTTTTATGTGGAAAAGAGTAAAAAAATGTACTTTTAAATTTAAATTTTTCGCCATTATCAGTCAGCCATTTTGAATTTTCTCTTTAAATTCGTAATAAGCGACCTTAAAAACCCTGGAATATTAAATGGACGATTTTTTATGCGTTTTAGAGCAATTGGTAAAATATTTTTTTAACGGGTGCTAATTATGCACTTTTTGATGCAATTATGCGGTCAAAACGGTCCATAAAAGATTCTGACCGAATATGTAACTCAAATTTTGTATTATAGTTAAAATAATATTACAGTTTATTCTATTTTTCTATTGAAAACCCCTTGAAAAATGCCCAGAAATCGCAAAAAAATGCACTTTTTTTCATATTTATGCATTTTTAAGCACTTTTTCCACCTTTTCAAGTGTCCGAGTTATGATTTTTCGAGCAAAGCTGTTAATAAGAAAAAAATCTTATATAATGCGGACTTTACAAGTCACACTATATATAGAATATCTTAAAAACATTCACGAGTAACAAAAAAAATTGGAATAAGCATTTACCTTGTGAAGAATAACAAGCAAATCGTCAAATTTCCCATGTAAGTCTCCGCAAATCGTAATCTGTTTCGATAAGGCCGTAGAGACTACGTTAATGTTTGGAAGTTTTCGTAGGGCGGTGATCGATCTCCTCAAAATGTCTGCCACAACTTTCGGAGGTAACCTAAAATGCTGAAAGAGAATTAATTGTTTTCGAAAACTAAAATCATTTATCATTATGTTTATGAGAGTCAGTCTTGAATGTAGGGCCGGGAGAATATATCGATATTTTTAATAAATCGAAATTATACTTAATTAGATAAAAAAAGCCCGTTTGTAAAATAATTTTTATAACCAGAAATCTTTTAACCAAAAAAATTTTGATTACACAGAAATTTTGTGAGAATAAATTGATTTCGAAAACTAAAATTATTTATCATCATGTTTATGAGGGTCAGTCTTGAATGTAGGGCTGAAAGAATATATCGATATTTTTAATAAATAAAAATTTATTAAATAATAATGCCCATTCCTAAGTAGTTACAAAGGAAACTTGTAAAAATAAATTGTTTATCATAATGTTTATGAGAGTCAGTGTTGAATGTGGGGCTGGAAAAATATATCGATATTTCTAATAAATCGAAATTTACTTAATAATAATGCCCGTTCGTAAATAGTTATACAGAAAACTTGTAACAAAAAAATTGTTTTCGAAAACTAAAATTAGTTATCATTATGTTTATGAGATCAGTCTTGAATGTAGGGCCGGAAGAATATATCGATATTTTTAATAAATCGAAATTTATTTAAGAATAATGCTCATTCCTAAATAGCTCTACAGGAAACTTGTGACAAAAAATGTAGGGCTAAAAGAATATATCTATATATTTTTAGTTGAAGTTTATTTAAAAATAATGCCCATTCCTAAGTAGTTACACAGAAAACTTGTGAAAATAAATAGTTTTCAAAAACTTAAATCATTTATCATTTTGTTTATGAATGTCAGTTTTCAATGTAGGGCTGGAAAAATATATTGATATTTTTAATAAATCAAAATTTATTTAATAATAATGCCCATTCCTAAGTAGTTACACAGCAAACTTGTGAAAATAAATTGTTTTTAAAATCTAAAATCATTTTTTATTAGGTTTATGAGAGGCTGTCTTGAATGTAGGGCTGAAACAATATATCGATATATTTTTAATCGAAATTTATTTCACAATAATACCCATTCCTAAGTAGTTACACAGAAATTTTGTGAGAATAAATTGATTTTGAAAACTAAAATTATTTATCATCATGTTTATGAGGAGTCAGTCTTGAATGTGGGTCTGAAAGAATATATCGATATTTTTAATAAATAAAAATTTATTAAATAATAATGCCCATTCCTAAGTAGTTACAGAGGAATCTTGTAAAAATAAATTGTTTATCATAATGTTTATGAAAGTCAGTGTTGAATGGGGGCTGAAAAATATATCGATATTTCTAATAAATCGAAATTTACTTAATAATAATGCCCGTTCGTAAATAGTTATACAGAAAACTTGTAACAAAAAAATTGTTTTCGAAAACTAAAATTAGTTATCATTATGTTTATGAGATTCAGTCTTGAATGTAGGGTCGGAAGAATATATCGATATTTTTAATAAATCGAAATTTATTTAAGAATATTGCCCATTCCTAAATAGTTCCACAGGAAACTTGTGAAAATAAATGTAGGGCTGTAAAAATATATCTATATATTTTTAGTTGAAGTTTATTTAAAAATAATGCCCATTCCTAAGTAGTTACACAGAAAACTTGTGAAAATAAATTGTTTTCAAAAACTTAAATCATTTATCATTTTGTTTATGAATGTCAGTTTTCAATGTAGGGCTGGAAAAATATATTGATATTTTTAATAAATCAAAATTTATTTAATAATAATGCCCATTCCTAAGTAGTTACACAGCAAACTTGTAAAAATAAATTGTTTTTAAAATCTAAAATAATTTTTTATTAGGTTTATGAGAGGCTGTCTTAAATGTAGGGCTGAAACAATATATCGATATATTTTTAATTGAAATTTATTTCACAATAATACTCATTCCTAAGTAGTTACACAGAAATTTTGTGAGAATAAATTGATTTCGAAAACTAAAATTATTTATCATCATGTTTATGAGGGTCAGTCTTGAATGTGGGTCTGAAAGAATATATCGATATTTTTAATAAATAAAAATTTATTAAATAATAATGCCCATTCCTAAGTAGTTACAGAGAAAACTTGTAAAAATAAATTGTTTATGAGAGTCAGTGTTGAATGTGGGGCTGGAAAAATATATCGATATTTCCAATAAATCGAAATTTACTTAATAATAATGCCCGTTGTAAATATATACGAAACTTAACAAAATTGTTAACTAAATAGTTATCATTATGTTTATGAGATCCAGTCTTGAATGTAGGGCTGGAAGAATATATTGATATTTTTAATAATCGAATCATTTACATATGAAATCAGTTTTAAATGTAGGGCTGGAAAAATATATCGATATTTTTAATATATCGAAATTTATTAAATGATAATGCCCATTCCTAAATTGTTTTTGAAAACTTAAATTATTAATCATTAGATTTTCGAGAATCAGTCCTGAATGTTGGACTGGAAAAATATTTCGATATTTTTAATAAATCGAAATTTATTTTTATAACAATGCCCATTCCTAAGTAGTTACAAAGAAAACTTGTAAAATAAACTTTTTTGCAAACTTAAATAATTTATCATTATGTTTATGAGAGTCAGTTTTGAATGTAGGGCTTGGAAGAATATATCGATATTTGTAACAAATCGAAATTTATTTACTAATAATGCCCATTCCTAAGTAGTTTTACGGGAAACTTGTGTGAATTAGATGTATTTATAGAAGTTAAATTTTAGGCGGTCAATTTATAAAGGGTTTCATACTTACTCTATGCTTTCTAAAAATTTCTATCAGTTGTGTTATCTTTTCCTCTGTATATGGAAACTCAATGGTGAAATTCCTTAAAGTCTTTTTGTCTTCTTGGTCATACGAGTAATCTTCTACGGGAGATTCGTCTTCGAATTCTAAATCTAAATTATCTAAACAAATAAAAGAAGTGTCATAATATAAAGAATTATAACGCAAAATGGAACTGAATTGTCACCAGTCTTACCAAAGGAAGAACTTCTGCTCGCCCCTTTTGAGTTGTAGCCATCCCTATTGGCGGTCTGTGGTATGTGGGTAAGCAAAGCGTTGAAAAAATTGTAGAGCTGTAAATAAACAAAAAAAAATTATAATTTTTTAAGATTAGCAACATACGTACCAAAAAATTTTATTAGACAAAAAAATTATTTAACGCAAATTCTTATACTAACTTTGACTTGATCCTGCTCTCCGGCATATTCCAGAGTCTGGAATATTGTCCATGTATATCGTCTTCGTACTTCTAGTCTTGCCATATAACTTCTGTACCATTTTTGGATAAGAAGGGAAGCCTTTATAGCTGCAACAAAGAGAAATTATTATAATATATGACCAATTAATTCTAATAAAATATATCAGAAATATTCTCAGCCGAAAATGCTTAAATCTTTTCGTGCAGAAAAACTCTCATATATCCTTACATTAATCTGACAGACAAAACATTTTTTTGAAAAAATAATTTTTTATAGGACATGGGGGTCTCTCAAATATCTCAATTTGCTTGGAATACAGAATTGTTAAAAGTAAAAAAATACACCATTTTTTTATTCGGAAAGATGATAGTCAAGAGAAAGAGAAAGAAGGAAGGGGATAGATTTTTGGTCATTTTAGGCATCAAAATCCATAAATAAAAAAAATATCAAAATTGAGATTGCTTGCCCCTATGGTTTTTACCTAACTTTACTTTTACTTGAGGTCAATTCTCCAGTCTCAACTAAAAAATGTCGCGATAAAAAAAATAATTCTGCAAAAGAGTTCTCTGTTAACCCTATTTTTATATTTTGACTATTTTAAACCCAATTGAAGGACACTTTAAAGTTCTCTGGTTTAAGGTGATTCAGGTATTCATTTTTTGGGCTTTTTTGGAAACCAAAGTTTAGCGCTTGAACCCTGCCACGAAATCAGCTGATTGACTTATCTAAGAATAAAAAACAATTGGCGTCGTTTTAATCTTTAAGCTTAAATACATAAGATAAACTACACACACCGCAATGGTCTAGGGATATATTTATTTCAATGAGTGTAAACGAGTTTTTATCGTGTTTAAATGTTTTGGGTTGGTAAAATATGTTAAGAATATTGATAAGAGATGGGCATTTTAATGTTTTTTTTGTATAAAAAATGGACTACTTTATTTTACGGTTCAAAAATGGGACTTCTGCAAAAACTTGTTTTTAAATCAAAGTAGGTGGACATATCAGTTTTAAAATTTGAAAATATTGGTCAGTATATTGTAATCCAAAGTAGAGTATAGACTCCGTCTGTTACTTATTTATCATGCAAAGACGCCATCTTAACCGGGATGAAATGTTGCGAGCAGTTGGAATGTTAGAAGCTGGTACTAGGCAAGCTCGTGTTGCTGAAACTCTCCACACATCACAGAGCGTAATCTCAAGATTATGGGCACGTTTCCAAGAAACAGGTGATGTTTCTGAAAGACATCCAGGTCCATCACGGCTGACTCGGCCTGCTCAAGATCGTTTTATTGTGCAAATGGCTAGAAGAAATCCCACAGTAACTGTTCCAGAAATAATGAATCGGGTACGCGAAACGCATAATATCGTAATTTCAAATTCTACAGTTCGGAACAGATTGCATGAAGGTGGACTACGTAATAGACGACCATTGAGATGCCAGCCACTTTCTAGAGGAAATCGCGCTGCTCGTTTAGCTTGGGCAACAGAACACGAGAATTGGACTAATAATCAATGGGCCCCAGTTCTTTTTACAGATGAATCTCGGTTTGGGTTGCATCCGGATTCAAGAAGACTGAGGATATGGAGAGAACCTGGACTACAAAGAGTCTTGGAAAATGTGCAAGAAGTCCACAGTTATAGAGGTGGCACAGTAATGGTGTGGGCTGGAATACGACTCGGCGGAAGAACCGATCTCGTTTTGGTTGAACATTTTTTAAACGCTCATCGATATGTGGAAGAGATTCTTCAACCATTTGTCTTACCCCATGCAAGACTTGTTGGACCAGACTTTATATTGATGCACGACAACGCTCGTCCTCATGTCGCTAGACATGCTGCACAATTTTTACAAGACAACCAAATCACCGTTTTGCCATGGCCTGCTCAATCACCTGACCTAAATCCAATCGAGCATGCATGGGATATGCTACAAAGAACGGTTTTGCGTGAAAACCCTCAATTCCAGAACCAAGAACAACTGTTTGCTGCGTTAAATGCTGCTTGGTTTCCATAGCTCAGGAAGATATGGACAATTTAATTCTGAGTATGCCAAGAAGGTGTCGCGCAGTGATAAACTCCAGAGGAGGTCATACTCGTTATTAAAAAAATTCATCATTATAAAAAAATTGGTATATGTTTAGAATATGACTTTTAATTTTGTTTGATATTTAGTTGAAATAAAAAAAATGGTTGTACGCCACTGTAGTTTTTCTTTTCTGGTATCTACATTTAATTAAAATATTACATTTTGTACAGAATATGATAAATTTCCATAAATTATCTTTTTTTGGCCATATATTTTTAAATTCTTTGATTTATATCCCTAAAATAGGAATATCCTTAGACCATTGCGGTGTGTGTAGTTCAAAAATTGTAATTTGGAACCAATGTTATACTAGTAGGAGGAACTAAAACGTACCACTATACCTTAACTTTAGATTAAATTACATTACACCTTTTATGATACCTCAAATCAAAAGTTTTGGTATCAATATGAGCAAAATTTTTGGTAATTGTCTAGAAAGTGACCGCAACTCCGATTTTGACCAAATTTGCGAAATTTTATTACATTCTAACGAAATAGCGTTTTGTAGCTGGTTTTGATTTTTAATTTTATACTTTTATAAATGACACTTTTTAAGTAACCCACAGAAAGAAGTCATTCGGTAAAAGATCAGGTGACCTGGCTGGCCAAAGTATCCGGTACCATGGACCAATAATATTTCCGTTAATTTAATTTTGAAGTAAGTCCAAATAGGTTTTTGCTGTCAGGTTATAGTCCATAAAAAAGGGTCCAATGATATGGTGTCCGATATTTCCTACGAATACATTTGTTTTTTGGGGATATTGTGTCCGAGTATAAACAAAGCGATGTTCATTTTCTTGGCTCCAATACCGGCAATTCTGAACATTTGGTAAATGTACATTCATCGATAAAACAAATATTTCTTTAAAAATTCCTATCGTTATTTGCTCTTTCCATCATTTCCAAAAAAAATGCCATTCTTCGCACTTTATCTCCTTCCGGCAGCTTTTGATGTTTTTCGAATTTATAGAATAATATTGTGTTTTCAAAGTGCGCAATACCGTTGATGATGTTTATTTACCTCTTAAAACCCTCTACTAACCATTTTGTTTTCCTACCCACTTAGAAATGTAAGATCTTTGTTCTTTCTTTCTTTGGCTCTATTTTCCGATATCTAAGTTAAACATTTAAAATTATTTATTACGGTACCTTTGGACTTGAACTTACTGACAATACGTTTTAATAGTTTAATGGACAGAAATAGTTTTGATAGGAAATAAATTGAAAACATTTCAGATACTGCTCTGAAACTGCTTTCCGCATAATGCCACTTAATTATGGATACTTTTACGTCGATTGAATAATACATATTTTTTTCAAATACCGACTGTCACTAATTTATTGACATTTTTCCTCAGGGACAGGGACAATATTCATTTTTTCTACTACTGTATAAATAAGAAAACTTTGTGGTCCTAGCAACGCGAATGATAACGAAAGAGAACCTTCGTGTTACCTGGTTGCTAAGCGTTGCTAGCTACGAAAGTAATATTTTCAGCGCCTGGACAAAAAAGTAAGAGTAAAAAAAGAAAATATGCTTGTGGGAAATATTAGGATTTATTTATAAAAAGTAACTAATTTATGACAAAATATTTTAAAAAACTAGGTTAGGTATTAACATTAAAAGTAATTGTGCAATTTGAGCAATTAGCAAAAGAAATTGGAGGAATAATACTTGAATTAACAGTTTTTAAATTTGTTGTTGGGGTATCGTTATCACCTTTAACTACGTTAATATTCATATTTTTCACTGTTACTTCATTAGAGGAAATATTGGTAGGAATTTCGTGTAAAATCTTCTTTGAAATTTCCACCTTATTACTATAGGATTCAGCAATATATCCCTCCGCAACAGAAGAAGACTTCCAACCTCCATGCCTTTTTAAGTCCAAAATATCGACATCCGAAGCATTGGCAAGGAACGTAGTTGACGTTCTTCTAAAAGAATGGCCAGTGTATCTACTGATGTCTTCAAGCTTCAAAACTTCGCAATTTCTTTAGGTACATTTGAAATAGTGTGCTTTCCAATTACTTGATTAACACATTTACCTCTTTCATAACGATACAATAAACGCTCATCTAGAGCATTCCTTGGTCTCAGCTTAATATATTCCTGTAGAAATCTGACATAAGGAACTGAGCCTTCATCGTTGGTTACTACAAAGTTTCTTTTAACTTTATTTTTAGACTCCACTATTTTTACTATAGCCACGTCATTTCTTATTTCTACATCACTTAGCTTCATTCTGTATATTTCGTCTGTCCGGCATGCCCCAGCCACTCCCATAATGGCTATTACTTTCATTGCTAAGTAACTTTGATCAGGCGCGTTAAGTAAAAACTTTATGATTTCTTCTTTTTTAAAAAATTTTTGACTTTTTTGCCTCATAACCATCGTTTTTCCTTTTAATAAAAGCAACTAGTTTCTTGAACTCCGAAATATCTTGATTTTCGTTTACGGAAATTGTTAACTTGAGCATGGAATATACAGACCAGAGGGTTGGTGGTGATAAAGACTCGGATTTTTCTTGAAAATACGCCAACATCACATTCTCGTCAATCCGCCCCACATTTTTTGTAGCAAGCCATTCAGAAAACGATTTATATGTTTGATGGTACCTCTCTTTAGATTTGTCTGGCAGAAGTGAGGCACACGCAAGGTCAGCTGCCTTTTGGATGCCATTTTCATATTCATTTAACATTTTAAAATGGGAATGGATTTATACTAAATTAACAATAATTCAAAATCTGACAAGTGCTGATGACAGACAATGTCAACAATAAATGTGTTGCTATGGATTAATTTTTAACAGGTAAAATTTCAAAATCTCTGATATTTCTATTAAAACATGATGTTAATGATTATTAAATTATGCGATACATAGAACAGTAGCAGAAAGAATATAATACATTACACGATGCGAAAGGCCTTTCAAGTGTTCGGAGGTTTTAAATAGCCTCGGCTTCGCCTCGGCCATTTAAAAACCACCTCACACCAAAAAGTAAACTTTCGCATCTTGTAATGTAAATAACTATTACTGGTGTCTGTTTGATTTTACCTAAACCGAAAATTTGGTAATTTTGCAATAACATTTAATTGAATAATTCAAGATTCGCTTATTAAATTTTTTTAAAACTTGGCACGAGGGCTTGTCAGATTGGTCTTTTCAAAAAGTGATCTTACATTTTTTCTGTACAGGGGGGCCAATAATTGACCCCCTTAAAATTTACATGGTATTTCCTATGTTCCGCTCGACGACGCACCACCAGGTATACGTCGCTGACGGAATTTAAAAAAATAAGTTCTAGAATTTTCAAAACTTTTTGCATAAATTCTGGTTGTTATGAAAATGTATTGTACTGTAAAAAAATTTGCACGACTTTATATCTCAGTAATCTCGTTACTTATATTTTAATTCTGATTGATTTATTTTTCTATCCAGAGGGTAAAAACGTGAATAGCTTGATTAAAATATGGCCACGTAAAACCCACGCCCGAAATTTACAAGCGAATTGTGCTCGTCCACGAGAAAAAATGAGAAAGGAAAACAAAATCAGAAATCTGTCAATCGGAGCAACAAGGCCGGACAAAGAGAACAAAAAATAAATTACCTGTAAAAAGATTAAATATTTTCCTTTTTCTAATTCGTGCGATACGATTTGAATAATCGTTGTTTGAGTTGCCCACACAATGGGTTGTAACTGAAGCGGCGTAATCTTTGTAAATTTATTCGAGCACAAAAGCAACCCTTTCAAAATATATTTGCCGGTTATTTTTCCGCCGAAAAAACATTAATTATGATTTTATTATAAGGGTGAAGTTCATGGCTTAATTTAATATTAATTAGGAAAATATACAGTTGATAAAGTGAAAGATTGTGATTATTTTGAAAAAACAACCTCGCAAAAAGTATACAACAGTAACTAGTCTTGCCATGTCCACAACATTAAGGATGTCTACGGCCTACATTCGGTGTGATCATTTTCAACAATAGTACAGGAAAAGAGATAATTTTTTTTGTAAAATGAAGCAGTAATTTTGGGCAAATTAGGTCAACTTGAAATTTTTTGAAACTTGTCAAGAAAGGTGTCAAATATGGAATTAAACAAGTTTGGTTATTGGGATTTGGTCCAAAATGCTGTAAAAATTGGCCAAACTATTTTTTTGGCCAAAATAGCTATTTATGTATCAAGGGCGTTACTGGGACTATAATGCCCTGAAGGTCGAAAGATTTCGACCTGATGGGCATTATGTCCAGTAAAGCCCGTGGTGCATACAATGTTTATGTTTTACCCAAAAGAGTTTTTCAATGACTAATTACATTATTTATTCGCAATATAAAAAATAAGTTGCACCTGTACCTGTATACGTAAGTAGATAATGACTGGTGTTAAGTTTGACTTTGATGTTTCTGTCAGTTAGTCAGTTGGCATTTTTATTTAACGATTTGCTCAAAATGGAAGAAATTCCACAAAATATAAGAGAAAAGGCCATAAAAGCGACCGAAAATCTTTTTCCAGTTAAATCAAGGCAACAGTATGATCGGGAGTATGGCATATTTGGTATTTGGAAAGATGCGACGCAATTTTCAAATAACCGAAAACGTTTTAATGGCATATTTCCAGGAACTGGTAAGTTATTGATTTTATTTTAATACATATGTTTAACAAACTTTATTATTTTTAGTCGGAAAAATACAGTCCGAACTCTCTCTGGACCAAGTATTCCACCCTAAGGTCTACGTTGATGGTCTATGAAAATATAGACATTTCGCAATACCATCGTCTCATATCTTTTTTAAAAGTTAAGTCGAAAGGATACGTGCCGAAGAAGTCTAAAGTTTTGGAAGGAGAACAAATATTAAAATTTACTACTTGGTACACAAAGTCATATTGGTAATGGGTGTTTTTGGAGGTTTAAGACGAGATGAGTTGGTCAAAATGACCATTGATGACATTGAAGATAGAGGAACAGTCTTGGTTATAAAGGTACCAGAAACTAAAACTTCAACTTCAAAAAGTTTTACTATCATTGAAGAAGATTTAGGCGCTTTAAATTTAATAAAAAGTACACAACATTAAGACCAGCTGGAATAAAGGAGCGAAGATTCTTTCTTACCTATAGAAAGGGTCGATGTACAGTACAACCCATTGGAAAAAATACCATAGGAAGCGTCCCAACATTGATCGCAAAATTTTTAAAACTGGATAATGCAGAAGCTTACACCGGCCACTGTTTGCGTCGCACATCGTCAACTTTACTTGTTGAGGCAGGTGCTTCGTTTGAAACGCTAAAACAACATGGGAAATGGAAAAGCTCTTCAGTAGCTGAAGGATATATAGAAGAAAGTATTTCATCCAAAAACAAAGTAGCCAAAATGATTGCCAATTCATTAATTCCGAGGTTAATTCCGAAAAAACTTTGAAAAAATTAATGGATTTTTCTTCTATACAAAATAGGGTTAGTCCCCCCCCCCCCTGCTACCATCAAAAAAACACCGACCATTCTATAGGGGATAAAAAACATTTTCCGGGACATTTAAAATTGTAATTTTTTTTGGAAATAAAGTTTAATTTTTAGTTTGTTTAAAGAAAAAAATTTTTTTTTGTATAAACTTATCTTTATTGTGAGAGAAATAAAATTGGAAAACAATAAAATTTTTTAGGCCCTTGGCATTATAAGCGGGCATTATCATAATGCCCGTTATAACCCTGGGTTAATATTTTGCTATCATAACATATTCCGTTTCTAAGGTATTATAGATCAATAATAGATAGGTAAAACATAAAATATTTTTTAGTATCGTTTAATAACAACAATTTTTGAAAAAAAAAAAAAAACAGTGAATGCTTGAATTTGACATTTGATGATGTAACTTTATAGAATAAAAAGAAGGTCTCGAAAGTTGCCTCCTCTCCGATTTTGACCAAATTTATTGGGGGGGTTTTTGGGCGCTGATTACGCCCAACGGCAACTTTTTTGGCAACGTTTGCTTTTCAGATATTCACATCAAAGTTGAAAATCAAACTAACCTTATTTACACTATTCTTTTCTTTTGCAAGAATTTTTTTTTTACACCAAATTGGTAAAATTTTTCCAACATCTTTAAGAAACTTGTTTTTATTTAAATTTTACTTTTTTTCCGATTTAATTGCAAACCTCACTTTCAACGCGCAACGTGTAGGCAACCATTATACACTAGGCTTTTTTAGTAAAACAATTGTAGCTGCTGCCTTTAATTGAAATTCGCAATTTAATGCAAAAAAGGTGTAAAAATAAATTTAAAAATACAATTTTAAAAAGGTGTTTATAAAATTTGTGTGCCACTTTAGTGTAACAATCAAGAATTGTGTACAAAAAGAAGGGGGAATTTAGTGAAAAAGGTTAGTTTAATTTTTAACTTCGATGATAATATCTCGGAAACGTTGCCAAAAAAATTTGAGATTCGTAATCAGCGCCCCAAAAAATCCCCGTATACCAAATTTGGTTAAAATCGGAGAGGAGGCAACTTTCGAGACAATTACCACAAAGAATTATGGAAGTCTGGCTCTGACCTACTATTCATTGCGCAAACTCCGCGGGGCCAATCCCCCTATTCCCGCTGCCCTGCACGCCTGGACAATTTAGTTCTACAGTATTGGGCTTCCATACACCTTTAAACTTCCTTGATTTAAACAAGTTTGGTTACTGGGATTTGGTCCAAAATGCTGTAAAAATTGGCCAAACTATTTTTTTGGCCAAAAATAAAAAATATTAAATATCTCGGTCAATATTAAATAAATTTTTATGAAAATAGGTACCGGGGGTTTTTGAGTCACTGATTACGATTTTAATGTTAGAAATTTCTGAAAAAAACTACCTTTTTGGGGTTTTTTTAAAAAATTTTGGAAGTAAAAGCCAATTTTTTCAGAATAATTAGAATATTTTTTTATTATGACTGAAAGAGATATAAGGGCTTATAATAGGGGGAAAAACCCCAAATAAGAAAGAATACAAAAACATTACCTCAGACTACCCTTTTTGGTTTTTAATTATTTTTTTGAAAATAGATGAAGATGTACAAATAACCTTCCCCAAAATGTCAGGTGACGGCAAATTTTAATTTGATTAACCATTTTTATAATTTCACCGGAAAAAAACATTGACCGTTGCAAAATAAAATATGCACTTTTAAACGGCAAAATCTCCTTACAGATAAAAGATTGATAAAAAAAATTAAAAAAAAAAAAACAACTCTAAATAAAGCACAAAATTT